>CAUYQV010065803.1:0-14656 GCA_963574575.1 Galagoides demidoff | reverse complement strand
ATCAAGGTTCATCTGGTTTGACTCGCCTTTGCTTCGAAGTTCTTCTAAAGCTAACCTCACAGCCAGGTACTTGGATAAGTGATCAACAGTGGCGTTTCCAGAAGTCTTTATGTATCTTGTCTGTGCACTGTCATCTTTTTCTGTAAGTGTGGGATAAGGCCTGAACACTAGTTCAATTTCACTAGCACCATCCATGACTGGATCAATTGCCACTGTTACATTGTTATTATCAAACTCAAGCCCAGAATCATCAGATATTTTGGTCCGTTTGTTACTAGGGCCTGCCTCCTGGTTGCTGTGTGTGGATGCATTGCTACAGTGGGAACTGTCACCATTGTCTTCTGCTCCACTGCCATTTTCAATCTGCTGTTTCTTGCCTCGCTGTAATCTGTTCATGGCCTGTATCTTCAGCCCCTCCTCAATGCTGTGACTGAGCGCCTGCTGGTTATTGTGCTTGTTGATCCTGGCTAACACTCTCTCGATGAGCTTCATATTCATCATGACTTGGATAAATTTTACTAATGAGCGCATCAAAGTTTGGGTCTGGCCTTAGTGATCTTTTGGAAACTAGCTTTTTCCGGCAGGTAGGACATTCTTTGTTGCCACTTCTAAGGGCTGTGATGATGCATTCTGTACAAAATCGATGTAAACACTCCTTTGTAGTCATTGTTTTCTTCAACATATCCAAACAAATTGGACACATTAATTCACTGTGTAGACTTCGAGGTGAAACCACGATTTCCAAGCCATCTGTTATTGCCTCCTGAGGTGTTCGCTGTAATTCACATAAACTGAGTTCCCATGTTTTGCTTAATGGTTGAGTTCGGTTAGTCTGCACAGCCTGACACATCACCGCTCCTGCCCCAGCCCCGGGCTCCGCTGGCCGCGGCCGCAACGAGACTCAGACCATCAGCTGCCGCGGTCGCCTGCGCCGCCGTACAATATGGCGAGCCTCGGCTTCCGCAATGGAGCTCGGGAAATACAACAGGGGCCGCTCAATATTCATGAGAGAATGAGGGGAAGCCGGCACGGCCGGCGCTGAGTGGAGGGCGGGAAGCAGCGAGCAAGCGAGGGAGGGGCGGAGGCGCGGGGCTGGGACGTGCTCGGCGCGGGGAGGCCCGCGGCGAGGGGAGGGGGCGCCGCCGAGTGCCTGCCCGGGGAGCCCGCGCCAGCGCCCTGATGATTTTAAAGTTTTAAAGTACATCCTTTCTATAACATGAATCTTCTTCACTTGTGTAATAGTTTTCTTTTTTCCTTTTTATGATTCTGGCCTTGAATGGGGCTTGACTCAATACTTTATCAACATATCTTACTTTTGTTTTGTTTATATGTTCTTGGTTCATCTTTGACCTCACATTCACTCTGAAACTTTTTTCTTTCTTTCTTTCTTTTTTGTTTAGCAGACCCAGGCTGGGTTTTAACCCGCCAGTCCCTGTACATGGGGCTGGTGCTCTAACCATTGAGCACAGGCACCCAACCCATTCTGAAACTTTCTTCATCATCTTGTTTCAAACTTGACAATTATCTTTCTGTGATTCTTCCCTGTTCAGCTCTCAGCTTCATGCAGACAGGGCCTATTTTGCTTAGCACAGCATCTCAGGTGTCCAGCACAGAGTATAAGCTCCACAAATAATAGTTGTATGTATGAATGATGAGCACCATTTTCTTTTCTCACTTGTTCAACTATTTAATAATCTTTTCAGTAATTATCCTGGTGTAAATCACACTTGTCATTCTGTAACAATCAGGCTTATTTTTAGAGAGATGACAAATTGTGGAGGCATGCTACCTCCAACCACTATGTCCACATCCACTTTGGGAGTCTCTCATATTAATCCACATGTAATCATTTACCAATGTACGGAGGAAAGTGTGTGGGTGGGGTGAGTACCTGTGCATTGGAGGCAAAATAGGTCTATGCGAATTCCCAAATAACTGAAGATTTTTTATTTTATTGTTTCTTGCCCTAAATATATTTTATAAATCTTCCTGAAATGTATTTCACACATGTACCCCGAATGACACTATAACTAAATGAAGTGTGATTTTGCAGCACGATCTCTGCCGGCTGCTGACCTGAGGTAGCAGAGGCTAAAGGCCCTGTCCTTCACCTCCCCACCTTTGAGCCCCCTGTGCTGGGATAGGTACTTTCCAAGCCTCTGACAGGTCTTCCCCAGGATCTTGGCCTCTGCCTTTCTGCTGATAGCCTCCTCCCTGATTTGCAACTTGCTGACCCCAGGAACAGGACAGCTCAGAAATGCTGAGATTTAACTCCTCTGAGGGCACATCCTAACCAGTGGGAGAGCAGATGAAGCTCCAAGCTCTCATGGGTCTCACTGAGATGATTCTGAGCTGCTGTCAACACAATTCCTCAAAAAGTCCCACAGAAGGTTCCCAGTGGGAGCCAGCTCCAGCTGTTCTCAGACCCCTCTTTAACACACTCTCAGTGGCTCCTCACTTCTGCACTCCCCCCGCCCCAAATCATCCCCTAAATAAACCACCTGCAGACAAGCTGCTACCCCCTTCCACTCTTTACTCTTCCTCACCCTGGGGAGCAGCAGGAAGAACTGTCTACTATGGCCCACGTGCCATTTGCCAGGGGAGCTCTGTGCCCCAGGCCTGAAGTACATGGCAGCCTGTTAGGAATGTGATGCCAGCTCCATGTGGTGACAAGCAAACTGAAACTTTGGGAAATTATCAGCCACAGAGCTCATAAGCAGAGAAATGAAGACACTTTAAAATGAAGTCTTCCTGCCTCTGAGATCATTTCCATTTGCTTTGCTGCCTTTCCTGAAAACAAGAGACTAAGAAGTCGGTCGGAAAATGAAAAGGGCTCTCATAAGTAACACGCACGGGGGTTGTTGTAGCAGTTTACACCATGGTTTGAATGCCCTTATTTCCCTTTTCTTAGGGTGGTCTAGTAAAATGTAGGCAGATGGGCAGCAGGTAGATCCTGCATGGAGAGATGGTGAGCATAATCTCTGAACCTCTAACAGCTAGACACTGACCACCCCGAGATCTGGTTCTATTCCAGCCCCCAGATTCCTCTGTGGATTTTATTCAGTTACTTAACATCCCATATACCATGTTTTGTATCAAATGGTAACAGGAAGAAAAAGAAGACAATATTTCTGCCCCATATAAGCTGAGCTCCACATTGAAAACCTGGACACCCCACCCTCAAGTCCTGTGACTCAGTATGTCCACAGCTGGACACTGGTCTTTTCCTCACATATACTAAACAGTGTCTCCTTCCACTTGGTGGCTGTACGTCAGGATCCTGGGTGTTCTATTAGAGAGCTCCTTTGCCTAACCCCCACAGCCCGTCTGTTAATATATTCACCTCAGTGTCCTTGGTGTGTGCAGCTCCTGCCACAGGGCCTCACATCCACACTCCACTCCCAGCGTTCCTCCTCTGCTCCAGCAGTGTCCAGAGCACCCAAGTCCCCCCACAGCCTCATGCCTCCCACAGCTCTGGGCACTGGGGAATATAAACAACAAAGATGCCTCCATCCCATTGAGCTGCAATTATTGTAGCTAAAGTATCAAACTAGTAATCAACAGGAAGGAGATGAAGGAGTCTGCTGCAAGGCTTACCTGAGCCCAGCTTGAGGAGACTGAGAGCCAAAGCAAGTACGAGGGCCATGGATGTGTCCCAGTGCAATGCTCTCATGTTATATGGACACAGATGACAGATCCATTGTGGATGGATGGGTGATCTAGTCAGAGAAAAAAGGAATCACACTAGCTGTCCCAGGTGCAGGAGACAGGAGAGACCCCAAACGAGCCAGTGGAATAATACTATGGTGTCCCCCTTAGTGTCTCCCTTACATTGACAAGGCTGTGTGAAGCCCAGCTATGGAGTTTGGACTTTGAATCACTATGTTTATTGGCAGGCCATAAACATCTATCTCAATCAGGGAAAGAAAAATGGCAAGGGGTGGGGCAGCCAGAGAGGGGACTTAGTACTAAGTCAAGACTGTGTCCTGGGTGGGGGCAGGGAAATGTCAAAGGTGGGACATTTCAGGTCCAGTCTGGCAGATTACAGTTGTACAGGCAGATAGACATCTAGTTCTGAAAGAGGTTGTCCCAACAGAGTGTAAAGGGGTCTCAGACAAAAAGGTGGGGCTCCTAGAGGTGCCTGAGTTAATCCTATTGCTTTCTTGTCTTGAGTTTAGGGCCAGGACTCTGATAATGAGATAGGGAATAACTTGCTAGAAGAAGATGGGGCCTTCATGTCAAGGTATTGGGAAAGGAGCCAGTGTAGGTTCAAGCATGGGGGAAAGGGAAAAGGCATCCATTTAGTTAGTAGACATGGTGAGCCAGTACAACTCAGTGAGAGATTATGCAGTATTTTCAAGCACATGGAAAGTCACAATGACCACTTACCAGATCAGAAAGCAAATTTCCATAGATATCACTGCAGAGAACAGCTCCTTTTACTATGAAATTAAGAAAATATATTCAACACATTCTCTTAATGCAATTAAGAAAAAATCAATTTAAAAATAGAAAACTCTATGCACTAATAATTATTAATGATTCAATTTTAATGATAGAAAATACTTAGAATAAACAAGAATGAATATATTATATTCAGCTAAAATCCCAAACACTGGCATTGCTTATATCTGGCAAGAATGTGGAGCAAGAGGAACACTCATTCATTGTTTGTAGGAATGAAAAGCATATGATCACTTTGGAAGACAGTTTGGCAATTTCATGCAAAGCTGAACATACTCTTACTGAAATGTCCTACCAATTATACTCTTGTTATTTACCCAAATAAGTTGAAAACTTATGTTCACACAGAAACTTACAAATGTTTATAGCTGATTTATTCATAATTGCAAATGTGGAACAATGAACATGTCTTTCAATACTGGAATGGATGAACAAACACTCATACGTCACAATATTATTCAGTGATAAAAAGAAAGGAGTTATCCATGAAAAGACATGGAGGAAGCTTCAATGCATATTCCTTCGAGAAAGAAGCCATTGTAAAAAGGTAGAAATAATATGATTTCAAGTACGTGACATTTAGAAAAGGAAAAAACTATGGAGATAATAAAAATTCACTAATCATCAAGGTTTTGAAGTAGGAGTGTGAGAAAAGAAGAGGGATGAATAGGAGCAGCACAGGAGATTTCTGGCAGCAGAGCCATTCCATATGACACTGTAATGGTGGTTACAAGGCATGAGGCATTTGTGAATCCTCTGTGCAACACAAAGAATGGCCTTAGTTAACAAAGATAAATTAATATTACTTCATAATTTATAGCAATAAACCAGACAAATGCAAAATATTAATAGCAAGTGAAAATGTGTATGAAGGGAAAGATCTGTATTTTTTTTTTTTTTTTGGCTGGGGCTGGGTTTGAACCCACCACCTCCAGTATATGGGGCTGGCGCCCTATTCCTTTGAGCCACAGGCACTGCCTGAAAGATCTGTATTTTTTATAAATCTAAAAGTAATCTAAAAAACTAACATTTGTTGATTTTGCAAAATGAAGGAAAATATTATATTTCTTTAAAAAATTTCTTTTAATTTTTTATGAGCAATTTTCTTGCCTCAGCCTCCCAAGTAGCTGGGACTACAGGTGGCTGCTACAATGCCTGACTATTTTTTTTTTGTTCTAGCTGTCATTGTTGTTTGGCAGGCCCTGGGCTGGATTCAAACCCACTAGCTCTGGTGTATATGGCTGGTGCCCCAGCCACTGAGCTATAGGCACTAAGCCAAAAATATTATACTTCAAAACCTGTACATAAAGCAGTTTTTAGAAATATTTACCCTTAAATGCAATATTAGAAAGAGTCTGAAAACTCACTGAACAAAGCATTTGACTCCAAAGCCAGTCATAAATTGTGTCCCATGTTGAGACTGCAGATATGAGGAGGATTCCTGCCCTCTGGGAATTTACAGAGCTCAGGAGGAGACAAGCAGTGAACCACCATGTTCCAGGAAGATCCCAGCAGAGGAAACACCTGAGTAATACTTGAGGCCAAGAAGCCATAGCAGGGAATGAGGGTCTTGGTGTGATGACATGAAGGAATACAGCAATAGCATATATTTGGAAAACAGTAAATAAATTCTAAGAGTATAATAAAAGCTTCATGCAAAGGAAGTGCAAGGGAATAGACTAGGAAGGTAAGAGGCTCCTCATAAAAGATCTTGGATGCTAAGCTCACACATTCAGCTCTCTTTTGAAGCTTTTGAAGAGCCTCTAACACATGTTAAGAATAGGAAGTAATGTGATTGGCTTTTAATTTAGAAGCATCACTATGTTGAAATGGGTTTTTTGGGGTGTTTGGTTTACTCACGCTGCTATGAAAATACACCTCATGCTAGGTAGTCTTTAACCACAGAAATGTATTGCACACAGTTCTGAAGCCTGGGAAGCCCAAGATCAAATTTCCAGCAGATTCCCTATTTGGCAAGGGCTCATTCTCTTATTCGCAGAGGACACCTCCTCTCTATGTCCTCATGTGTTAGCAGGTACAAAGCTCTCTCGGGCTTCTTTTATAAGGACATTAAACTCATCCCCAAAAGATTTGCTCTTATGATCTAATCGCATCCCAAAGTCTCACCTATCATTGTTATCATACTGGGGATTACATTTCAGCGTATACATTTTAGAGGGACACAATCATTCATAGCATCCCAATGCTGGATCACCAAAATTTGTGTTCTTCCTCTATGAAAAAATATACTTATTCCATCCCAATAGCCCCTAAAGTCTTAAATTATTCCAGCATCAACTCAAAAATCTGAAGTCTCTATAATTTGTATGTTTGAATGCTTCATGAAGTTGCATAATTCTTTGACTGAATGTTCTGCTTTCCCTCTCTTCTTTTATGCCTCTCTGATGATGTTGGTAGGTCCCCACAGGAACATACTGCAAATTTTCTTCTATATTTGGCAGAAGTGGAGTCTTGCAGGTAAGGAGCTCCTGACCTCAAGGGACCCACCCAGCCTGGCCTAGTATCATTTAAATGTAGTAACTAACTACTAACTACTAACTACATTTAGTAGTAGTTAGGGTTAACTAAAAACTAACTACTAACTACATTTCTGTGGTTAAAGGCTACCTAGCATGAGGTGTATTTTCATAGCAGCATGAATGAACCAAACACCCAAAAAACCCACTTCAACATAGTGATACTTCTAAATTAAAAGCCAATCACATTACTTCCTATTCTTAACATATGTTAGAGGCTCCTCAAAAGCTTTAAAAGAGAGCTGAATGAGATGCCTAGTGTCATTTAAATCAGTCATGAGTGAGACCCAAATCACAATTCATCCTGAAGAAAATTGCTCTCCAGCTTTGAATCTGTAAACTCAAACAAGTTATGTGCTTCCAAAATGAAATGGCTAAACAGGCATAAGATCCTAAAATGCATAACTAACTACAAAAGATGCCACATAGCTAAAGCAATCCTGAATGATGAGAACAAAACTGAAGACATCACACTATCTCACTTCAAAATATACTGCTAAGCTGTAGTAACCATATCAGCATGGTACTGGCAAAAAAACAGACATATAGACCAATGAAACAGATTAGAGAATCTAGATATAAAACCATGTATTTATAGTCAACTAATTTTTAACAAAGGTGCCAAGAACATACAATGAGGAAAAGATAGTCTCCTAAATAAATGGTGCTGAGAAAATTGGATAACCATTTGCAGAAGAATAAAAGTAGAACCCCACATCTTGCTTTATACAAAAATCAACTGAAAATGGATTATAGACTTAAATGTAAGAACTAAAAGTATTGGGTGGTGTCTGTGGCTCAAAGGAGTAGGGCACCAATTCTATACACTGGAGGTGACAGGTTCAAACCCAGCCCCGGCCAAAAACTGCAGGGGAAAAAAAAAAGAACTAAAGTATCAAACTACTAGAAGAAAATATTGGGGAAATGCTCCAGGACATTAGTCTGAGCAAAAATTTTTGTTGAAAATTACTTGAGTATAATGGTTTTATATTATAGATTTTTTATTCTGTTTCATTGATCTATGTGTCTGTTTTTATGCCAGTACAATGCTGATTTGATTATTAGAGCTTAGAGGTATATTTTGAAGTCAGGTAGTGTGATGTCTTCAGCTTTGTCTTCATTATTCATGGAAATACATATTAAATTAATCTTGTTTAAGCCACTATATTTGTGGCAATCATTTTTTGGCAACCAGAAAACTAAAATAACCTTCTATATAGTATTAGACATTTTGTTCTTGAAGTAATCACTAAATACTCCGGAAGAAGTTTCCAGTAAACAGTTGAAAATGTAGATTTGGGAGTCCCTGGTCAATGCCTGGTGAAAAAACTATGAGAGGAGGTGACCTCAGCTGAAGAACGAGCTTGGGGCAGGAAAAGTTAAGAACTAAGAAGTGAACCTTGAATGGGGAGAGTAGGGAGAGCAGCTAATTAAGTTCCCACCTGTCAGATACAATGTAGGGGCATATTGTATATTTCCTGGTTGAAGGACTCAATTACAACTCAAACTTTGGTCTTCACTCCTTACAAATGCAAATAATGTAACCTAATCATATGTATCCTCATATTAACCTTAAATCATGAAAAAAAGAAGTGAGCCTTGGAGAATAAAAATCTTCAAGGATCCAGGTAGAAGGACAGAAGCTGGAGGAGATGCCTACACTGTGATTACATCAGCAGACCAGGAAAACATATGATTGAAGAACTTACATGAGGTAAAGCTTTTCAGTTTTATGCAATTTCTGTTGTCTAGATTTGATTTTGTTGCTTGTTTTTAAAGTTTTATTCCAAAACCTCCTAGCCTAGACCAATATTACTTTCCTACTAAAAAGGATTTCAATGTCCCCCTCAAAACTCATGTTGAGATTTCATCCCTAGTGTGTCACAGAAATGAGAGTTGGAGCCTTTTAAAGATAATTAGATGGCAGAGCCCCCATGAATGAATTAATCCATTCATTAATACACATCAATTAAAGGGTTAACAGAGGGTTAATGTACATATAACGTAATATATACATTATTATACATATAATATACACATGTATAATGTGTACATTATTACATTATATGTACATTATACATATTGTATAATATGTATATTTTATATATTATATAATATTATATATGTATAATATGCATAGTTGTATATATTGTATATTATATGTGTATATGTATAATGTATAATATATGTATAATATGCATACATTGTACATTATACATATTATACATATTATATGCATAATATGTACATTATACAATATGTATAACGTGTACAATGTAATAATGTATAATATGTACATATATTGTATATATGTATAATGTATATTACATCATGTACATTATACATATTATATGTATGTTATATTGTATATATGTATAATGTATGTAATATGTACATAATGTGCATAATTGCATATGTGATGTACATAATATGTATAATACATAATATGTTATATTAATACATAATATAGTCTATACATAGTAATAATGCATACATAATATAATATATTAATACATAAAACATTACATTAACACATAATAGATTATATACATAATAATATATATAATATACATAATACATATATAAATAATATAATATATAACATATGTGTATGTAATATATTTAATATATAACATATATATAAAAATTCCATAGTTAATATCATACTGAATAGAGAAAAACTAGCTTTCTCTCCCAACTCTGTAATAGAACAAGGATGCTCACTTTTACCACTTTTGTTTACCATAGCCCTAGAAGTCCTACTAGACCAATCAGGCAAGAGAAAGAAATACTGGGCATTTAAATTGGAAGTTACAAAGCCAAATTGTCCTCATTTATAGATGACATAAACCCATATAAAGAAAACCCCCCCAAATCCACCAAAAATGATTAAAACCAATATAAAATAATTTCATTTTACAAAATATAAAAAAAAGCAATAAAATTTCAAAATACAAATCAACATATGCAAATCAGTAGTGTTTCTATATGTCAATAGTACACTCTCTGAAAAAGAAATTTAAAAAATGAATCCTTTTTAGATAAGCTGCAAAATAAATTACCTAGAAATAAATTTAATCAAGAGGGGAAAAGTCTCTGTGATGAAAATAACAAAACAGGTGAATGAAACTTAAGACACACAAACATAAGGAAAGACATCCATACTCATAAATTGTAAAAAATAATACTATTAAAATGTCCAGACTACTCAAAGCAAAAAGTCAATGCAATCTTTGCCAAAATACCAATAAGATTCGTCATAGAAATAGAAAAAAAAACCCTAAAATTCTTATGACATACAAAAGACACAAAATAGCAAAAGTAATCTTGAACAGAAGGAACAAAGCCAATAGCATCACATTAACTGACTTCAAAACCCACTACAGGGGATACAGTAGAAGAACCCACAGCTGAACTCTCCTAGAAGGCCTGGGGAGAAGAGATAACCCAGTCATACCTGGCACAGGAACTTTACTCAGAGTCATAGCTCTGGAGGACAGTGAGGAGGTGGTCATCTGGATATAGCATATGATCTGGAGCAGTGGAAATCTGATGAATTAGGTAACTGATTGTGACTGGTTGGGATAGGCTGGCTCCTCACAGAGGTCCAAGACAGGAGAAAGCCTTTCTGGAGTTTTTAGTTGTTGGGACAAACTGCACATAGAGAGGAAAGCTTGGAAGAGTGAGTGGATTCAAACAGAATACAGCAACCAGATTTGAATGCCAATTAGAGTGGATTTGGCTGGTGAGGGAGCCATACTGAACAGGTCTTGGCAGCCAGGGGCTGCTATTGTGGGAAGGTTGTGAGAAGGTCCTAGCAGGGGCCTAAAACACAGTCATCTTAATTCTGCCTGCCACAATCAGAACTCCACTCTTGGAACAGGCTGAGGGACTTCTATACCATATGGGAGCTGAAGTCATGGGGCACTGTGAGACCTGCCTCTGAAGGAGTCTTGGGAGTTTTAAGATCCCAACCCCACAGTCTGAAGGCTGAGGAAGCAATCAGGCAATCACCGAAGGCAACTAAATTTGGAATAAGGACCATAGAGGATGCTGGCTCTGCTCTTTGTCTCCTAAAAAATCCACAGTGCCACCAGGTATCCTGGCAACATATTGTCATCAAGAGCAAAGACTTGGCTCTGCGCCTGGGGCTCAAGCAGCTAAGGCACTAGCCACAAACACCTGAGCTGGAGGCTCAAATCCAGCCTGGGCCCACCAAAGAACAATGACAGCTGCAACCAAAACACAGCTGGCCATTGTGGTGGGCACCTGTAGTCTCAGCTGCTTGGGAGGCAGAGGCAGGAGAATCACTTAAGCCCAGGAGTTTGAGGTTGCTGTGAGCTGTGATGCCATGGCACTCTACCCAGGGTGACAGCTTGAGGCTCTGTCTCAAAAAAAAAAAAAAAGAGCAAAGACTTGTGTTTTTTGGCCATGAGGAAGAGTTTTGGCCACTTTAATACCTAAACTCTAAGACAAGTTAATTTGAAGCAAAGGAATCAGTGACAAGGAAAATGGAGGACAAGGAGGTGAATAAGAAGAAAGAACACATGAGAAGGAACCAACAGAAAAATTCAGGCAACATGATTCAAGATGGATAGATGATCTAAATCTAAGGCATGAAACAATAAAAATCCTTGAAGAAACTGTGGGCAAAACATGTGAAGTTATCAAGCAGGGGAAAGACTTCATGAAGACTTCAGAGGCAATTGCAACAAAAACAAAAATAAGCAGATGGTACTTAATTAAACTGAATAGCTTCTGTACAGCTAGAGAAACAACAACCAAAGCAAATAGACAACCATCAAAATGGGAACAGATACTTGCATATACAAATTGGACAAAAGCTTGATAATCAGGATCTACAGAAAACTCAAATTAAGCAACATAAAAAAGTCAACAATCCCTTATATCAATGGGCAAGAGAGATGAATAGAACCATCTCTAAAGAAGACAAATGGCTAACAAGCATATGAGAAAATTCTCATCGTGCCTAATTATTAGAGAAATGCAAATAAAGCCACCCTGAGATATCACCTAAATCCAATGAGAATGGCCCACATCACAATGTCTCAAAGCTGTAAATGCTGGTGTGGATATGGAGAGAAGGGAACACTTTTACACTTCTGGTGGGCCTGCAAACTAATACAACCCTTTTGGAAGGAAGTATGAAGAATCTTCAAGGAATTCAAACTAGATCTCCCATTTATCCTATAATCCCATTATTGGGCATCTACCCAGAAGAAAAAAAAATCATTTTATCATAAGGGCATATGCACTAGACTGTTTATTGCAGCTCAATTTACAATTGCCAAAATGTGGAAACAACCTAAATGCCCACTAACCTAGGAATGGATTAATAAGCTGTGGTATATGAATAGTATGGAATACTATGCAGCCACTAAAAAGATGGAGACTTTATATATTTTGTATTTTTTTTATCAGATCATAGCTGTGTATATTGATACTGTCATGGGGTACAGTGTGCTATTTTTATATATAATTTGAAATATTCTCATCAAACAGGTTAACATAGCCTTCATGTCATTTTCTTAGTTATTGTGTTAAGACATTTATATCCTTCATTTAGAAATATTCATGTGTACCCTTAAAAGATAAACCATAGACGTGATCCCACCAATCACTCTCCCTCCACCCATCCTCCCCCCCCTTCCTCTCTCTTACACCTTTTGTATTAACCTGGATGGAGTTGAAACCCATTCTTCTTAGTAAAGCAACACAAGAATGGAGAACAAGAATCCAATGTACTCAATTCTGATATGAAGGCAATTGATGCTAGTATATGGTGAGAGGTGGGGGAAAGGGTGAGTAAAGAGACAGAAAGAGGGAGGGGGTGGGGGGGTTATAGTATGTGACACACCTCTTGAAGGCAGGACACAATTATAAGAAGGACTTTACCTAACAAATTCAATCAGCATAACCTGGTTCTCTGTACCCTGAAGGAATCCTCAACAATAAAACACACACACACATACTTCAAAGCTGCAGTGACTAAAACACATCATGCTGGCATAAAAACAGACATAGAAAACAATGACATAAATTAATAAAATCATATATCAACAATCAACTGATTTTGGGAAAATATGCCAACCTCACAATTTGGAAAGGACAGCCTTTCAATAAATGGTGCTGGCACTGGACAAGAATGAAAGTAAACCCTTATCCCTCACTATATGCAAAAGTTAATTAAACTTAATTGGAGCTAAATGTCAATTAAATGCTTGTTTATTTATTTAAAGAAGCAGTTTAATGCTTTCTTTAAAGGGAAAAATGATCCAGGATACATTTTTTAAGAGTTATTTATTCCTATTTAGAGACAGATTGCCCTACATATATGAGCTACCCATAGAAAATTATTAAACTGTCCTTGTTTTGAAAGACACCACCGGGTGACTCTGTGCCTCACTGAGGAAAAATAACTAAACATGGACAAAGGAGACCCCATGAAACTGAGAGGAAAACTGTCATTATATGCATTCTGTGTGCAAACTTGTTGGGAGGAGCACAAGAAGAAGCACCCAGAGGTTTTAGTCAACTGTTCAGAGTTTTCTAATAAGTGCTCAGGGAGGTAGAAGAACATGCCCTTAAGAGAAGAAAATTTGAAGATATGGCAGAGGCGGACAAGGCCCATTATGAAAGAGAAATGAAAACGTATATCCTTCCTAAAGGGGAAACAAAAAAGAAGTTCAAGGATCCCAACGCACCCAAGAGGCCTCCTTAGACCTTTTTTTTTTTTCTGATCCAAATATCACCCCAAAATCAAAGGAGAACATCCCAGCCTATCCATTGGTGATGTTGCAAAGAAGCTGGGAGAGATGTGGAATAACACTGCTGTGGATGACAAGCAGCCTTATGAAAGAAGGCTACAAAGCTGAAGGAAAAATACAAAAAGGATATTGCTGCATACCAAGCTAAAGGAAAGCTTGATGCATCCAAGGGAGTCGTCAAGGCTGAAAAAAACAAGAAAAAGAAGGAAGATGAGGAAGATGAAGAGGATGAAGAGGAGGAAAGAGAGGAAGAAGATGAAGAAGAAGATGATGATGATGAAAAGTTGGTTCTAGTGTCATTTTTTTTCTTGTCTACAAAGCATTTAACCCCCCTGCACACAACTCACTCCCTTTAAAGAAAAAAAAATTGAAATGTAAGATTTGTTTTTTTAAATATATATATGTGTGTGTGTGTTTGTTGTTGTTGTTGTTATTGTAGTTGTCATTGTTGTTTGGCAGGCCCAGGCTGGATTCAAACCTGCCAGCTCTGGTGTATGTGGTGGCGCTCTAGCAGCTTAAGCTGCAGGTGCCGAGCCAGATTTGTTTTGAAACTGTACAGTGTCTTTTTTTGTATAGTTAACACACTACCAAATATGTCTTCAGGTAGCCCTGCCCTGGTGGCATTTTCAGTAGCCACTAACCTTGCCTGGTACAGTATGGGGGTTGTAAATTGGCATGGAATTTTTTTGTTGTTGTTGTTGTGGTGGTGGTGATTTCTCTGTAGTTTATTTATTTTTTATTAATTGATAGCTGTATACATTAATGCAAACATGGGGTACATTGTACTGTTTTCATATACAATTTGAAATACTTTCATCAAGCTGGTTAACATAAATTTCATGTCATTTGCTTAGTCATTATATCAAA
>CAUYQV010065799.1:0-59378 GCA_963574575.1 Galagoides demidoff | reverse complement strand
CCTCCTCCACCTTATCCTAACATTCATGTTCCTTATGCTTTATGGAATCAGATTCAGGAAAGTTCTGTCCTCGATCTCACTCTCTCAAAAAAATGCACATTCACCAGGCCGGGTGGCTCACACCTGTAATCCCATTACTATGGGAGCCTGAGGCAGAAGGATTGCTTGAGCTCAGGAGTTCAAGACCAGCCTGAGCAAGAGCAAGACTCTGTCTCTACTAAAAATAGAAAAACTGAGGCAAGAGGATCACTTGAGCCCAAGAACTTGAGGTTGCTGTGAGCTATAATGCCACAGCATTCTAGTCAGGGCACCAGAGTGAGACTCTGTCTCAAAAAGAAAGCACATTCACATGACATGGTCATCATTTTCTTCTAAATACTCTCCAGTTATAAGACCTTCATTGCAGCCCAATTCATAATCGCTAGGTCATGGAAGAAGCCAAGTGCCCATCGACCCATGAATGGATCAATAAATTGTGGTATATGTACACCATGGAATACTATACAGCCACAAAGAAAGATGGAGACTTTGCCTCCTTCATGTTTACATGGATGGAGCTGCAAAATGTCCTCCTTAGCAAAGTGTCTCAAGAATGGAAGAAAAAGTATCCAATGTACTCAACACTATTATGAAACTAATTGTTAGCTATCTTAGGAAAGCTACAATCCAAATGGAGCCCTAGACTACAGGGAAAAGGGGGGGGGAGGGGGAAGATGGGTGAAGAGAATGATATTGTGGGGATCACGCCTATAATTTATCCTATTTGGGTACAGGTGAATTTGTCTAAAGGTTGAATATAAATGTCTTAACATAACAATTATGAGAAAGAGATGATGGCTATGTTAGCCACTTGGATGAGAGTTTTCCAAACTGCATATGGAAGCAACACACTGTATCCTATGAGAGAATTAATGTACACAATTATGATCTAATAAAAAACAAATTGAAAAAAAAAGAATATCAGAGAGCTAATTTCCTCCTTAACTACTATTCTGTTTATAACTTTCTGCATTAAAATGATTAGGGCATGAATACAAATGCTCTTAATCCACTGTGCAACTCAACCCGAGAGGCCTCTATGGGGACGACTGACCACGGGAAGATGCCAGTCACTTCCCACCCCCTGCTGTGCAGTCCCCTACCCCTGATGTGGGAGCCCCTACCCCGTCGGTGGGGGACCCCTGCTATGGGGTCCCCCGCCCCTGCCCATAGGGTTCCCTGCGATGGAGTCCTCTGCCCCAGCTGTGGCGTCCCTGTCCCTACCATGGTGTCCACTGCTTCGGGGTCCCCTGTGGTGTGGTCCCCTGCCCCTGCTGTGAGGTTCCCCTGCTGTGTGGTTCTCCTGCTGTGTCTCCCCTGCCCCTGCTGTGGGGGCCCCTGCCCCTGCCGTGGCTCCCCTGCCCCCGCTGTCTCCTGTGGGCCACCGTGTTGCTCTCCCCGCCTTCAGGTCTGCATCATTCTCCCCCCGTCTTTCTCCCCCATTCCCGTACAAAGCTCCTTCTTTGAGGCGGACCTAAAACTTCAGAGGCAGCCACAAAGTAACAATCATAATCCTAATAAGTATCATAATTTCTCTCAGCAAGGAAAAGCCTTTCTCGGGGAAAAGACACAGAACTCTCTGTTTACCCTTTAAGATTGGTAGATTATATTAGGCTTTGCTGAATCCAAGCCAGAAAAGTAAAATCTTAAAATCAATAACAGAAAAGAAGAAAAGATCTCTAAGAGGAAAAGGGTCAGTCTTAGAAATCTGAAGCCAGAGCACATAGCTGATACAAAGGCATAGTCATGACCAAAAAGAGAGATTGACAAGCTAACTTAAGGGAGAGAAGTGGAAAATACCAATGCGTCACTTTACTGCAAAGCACATACTATTTATCTAACCTTTTCCTAATCAACAATACTTAGAACAAGCACTAAGAAGATTTCAGTGTCACCTTTATCCATTGTTAGTTCAATGGCTCTGTAACATTAGGCAAAGGGAATGTCCCCACAAAGTATCAGAAGGCTGAACTTATCTCTGGTAATTTTTCTAGATCATTGATAATTATGATGTATATTAAAGTACTTTGAAATGAAAAGGATTTAGGTACATTTAAGATTGGAACCGATCATATAGATCAGTGCCTGACCCTTTAATACAGTTCCTCATGTTTTGGTGACCCTCAACCATAAAATTATTTTCATTGCTACTTCATAACTAATTTTGTTACTGTTATGAATCATAATGTAAATATCTGATATTAGGCAACCCCCATGAAAGGGTTGTTTGATCCCCAAAGGGGTCGCAACCCACAGATTGAGAATCACTGATACAGATATTATAGCAGGAAATCAAAAACTAAAGATGAATATTATTCCTTTTCTTTTCTTGCATATACATTGTAAATTAGATTATGAATAGTTCCTGCCAAAACTAGTCAAAGCTGTGACACTGCTTTCTATTAGTTTTCCAGGCCAAACTTCTATTGGCACCACTGCCACATTCTCTTGCTCTCAACTCCAGACTATTTCTCTAAAACTGGAAGTGGATTCCATAGACTCTCCCATCCTGCAAAGGGCTTCTCAAAACCTAATGGAAGTCAGTTCTCACCTTCGGTAATGCCAAAAGATACATTTGAAAAACGATAAATCCTGAAATAATATTGGTAATACAGTAAAAGCTATCTTGATCAACTGATTGTAATAATTGATGTCTCCACATTTTAATTATGTCTCACAAAGGAAGTAGAAAGCATAAGATAATCTGTAAAAGCCAGTAGTTCTGGGTGAAAGTGGGTTGGCAAAACCTTCTCCTGTGAATTCTGCTTTAATGGACATTTCGATGAACCAACCACATTCTAATTGTGGCTGAATCAGATAAGAAACTTTTTTTTTTTTAGTCATTTTTCATCTATGAAGCACTTTGGCGTGAAGGTAGGAGTGTAGTGGGTAACAAAAAATTAGCTGTGGCTTTTCTGTTCCAGAGGAGCAAAACTCAATGGGCTGATACTGTGAGATTATGGAGCCATGTCCCATGTTACAGCCCCGGCCCAGTCCATGTGTTAGTCATTTCCACATGTTACTTCCAAATTGTTGTGTAATTGACATATATAATTGTAAGTTCCTAAAGTGTCTAGTGGCTTCAACATTGTAAGAAAGAATACATGCTATTCATTATTCACCGAAAAATAAAACCTGAGAGGCACTGGCATAGGCCCATTAGTCTTATACTTTTCCACTATTTCAGGCAAATTGAACCTATTATCTCCAGATGTGAACCACAACTGGGAATAATTAGACATTTATGGAAGTACTATCACATTTCTCCACACTATCATAAATCACCACTAAGCAGACAATAACTTAAGGTGATTTGAAAACAGTTCCAATGAAAACATGTACACAGAAAAGATCGTTTCCCTCCACACCCATTCATTCTGCTGCAAAAGCCATGATTTCATTCTTCCATGGCAAATTGCATCGCATTGCTCACACACACCACGTTTCTTCATTCCTGTATCCAGCACCTGCCAATGGACACTTCAGTGGACCCCATATCTTTGCTACTGTGAATAGTGCTCTGATAAACACAAGTGACTTTTTTTTTTTTTTTTTTTTTTGCAGTTTTTGGCTGGGGCTGGGTTTGAACCCACCACCTCTGGTATATAGGGCTGGTGCCCTACTCCTTTGAGCCACAGGTGCCACCTGAGTGACTTTTTGATATAATGATTTTTCCTTTGGGTGTGTAGTCAGTAGCGGGAACTTGAGATCAAATGGTAATTTCATTTTTAGTTTTTTGAGAAACCTTCAAACTATTTTCCGTAGAAGTTTAAATTCTATCAAATTTAAACCTAATTTAATTTGGGTACTTTTTAAATTTAAATTTCTACCAAAAATGTATGCTTATATTGTTCTAACCAGGACCCAACTAAGGACCATGTGTTCTATTTGCTTGTTATATCTCTCATTTCTTTTATCCTAGAAATTTTTCTCTCTTTCCCACTGTGGTGGTGTTATCCTGGATGATCAGATCCTTGTTTTGTAAATATTTATTTTCAGAAAAAACTTAACCATTTTTATATGGTTTTCAAAATTAGATATTTCTAACTATGTAAAATTGTTAACCTAGACAGTTTTGAAGGTGAGTTTTACTTCTGGCTAATCAATTTGGTCTCTGAGAGCAGGTTCAGAAGTTACACTCTTTGACTTGAATTCCTTGCTTTTCCATAGTAACCACGCACGTTTTGGCAAGTTATATAACTTTTGTAAGCCTCAATTATCTTATCTGCAAAATAGGGATAACACCTACCTTACAAAGTTGTGAGAATAAAATAGCACAAGTTAAAGGGTCCAACACGGTGCCCTAAGTGGAAAGCCCTCAGCTATTGTGCTGCCACCAGTGAAAACCCAGGGGGGTTATTGAGATAGCACTGACAGAGGGAATATGGTTATGACATTATTTTCCTCTTTTTTTGCCAGTAGCTGGTGCTATCTATTCACATTATGCTTGTTAAAGTCAAAAATAGCCAGTGGAGTAAGGCTGCATCGTAAGTGAAATAACAGAAACAGAAAGTCAAACGCCACACATTCCCAATTATGACTCTACAGCTCCCACTAGAAAACATGCACACCCGGACACAGCGTTCAGGACAAGAGACGCTGGAGACCACAGGGCGGGGGGTGTAGGGGTGAGGGGGGAGGAGGTTCTTAATGGGTCCAAGCACAACATTCAGGCAATGGTCACTCTAAAAGCCCAGACTTCACCACTATGCAACTTATCCATGGAACACAACTGCACTTGCACTTCTTAAACTTTTACAAAGAAATATAAAGAACAAATAAAGATTAAAAATATTTTGGCAGTATTGGGAAAACTTGAGTATGGACTTAGTTTTAGATTATATGTGTGAATTATTAATATTGTTGGAAGATGATGGTGCTGTGTTATAATTTTTTTAAGCTCTCTATATAAATTAGAATATAAATGCTTTTTAGAGTGAAAGGCTGAAATAAAGATTAGTGTCATGATTTCTATAATTTGCCTTAAAATACTTCCACAGAACAACTAAGCATACATAGCAAAATGTTAACGACTGAAATCGAGGGGATGGAAGGACGGTTCTATATTATTCCACTCTTCTCACTTTTCAATATGTTTGAACACTTTTCAAAATAAAAAGTCAAAATTTTAGTAATTGTTCGTATTAAAAATTCAATGTTCATTTTTTAGCTTTAAAGCAATTGTCCTTGACCAACATTTGCCATCGTGTTATTTTTTTATCCTCTGCTCTTTGTTAAACTGTTTACACTGACAAGGGAAATGGCACTCCATCACGTTAACTTCCAGGAGGCAGCCACTCTGGCCACCTTGCCAGGCCAACAGGAAGGACATCTGTTCCTCCCTGGAGGACGTGGGCCTGGTGGCTTGTGTCTCCATCAGTGTCATCAGTCACGCTCACACTTCCTGTCAATCAAGCAAACTGTTCACTGACAACCTCTGACCATCACCATGTTCATCAGGAAGAATTGATCACAAAGAGCCTCTGTCAACCCCAACAAACTACAACTGTCCTGTCTTTGTCTTTGACAGCAAATTTCTTGACAGAGGTGACCTTATCCTAAATCCAACAAATTTCCTATTTCCAAAAGCACAACTGGGGAGTTATAAAACCTGAAAATTCTCATGTGCTTTCTCTCCCTTTGCTCCCAGGGACCGTCTTCAAAGCTCTGGCTGAAGGGAATCAATTGGATCGAACATCTGAAAAAGAAACAGTCACGCTATACCAGGTATGTGGATATTTTAGATGTATTTTAATGTAACTAAGCAGCTTTCAAGTAATATAGTTCCAGGACAGCTATCCTCTCTTCTGGTAACCTGCCGAGCCAGGTGGGAACATGCTCAATTCATATGTCATTAGAAGAAAATGTGATTGGTACAAATATCTTCTGGTCTTGAAAATAAAGAAAAGCTGACAATATATAAGGAAGGCGACAAAATAATGCATTAAAATGATATGATAAAAATAGTATTTGTTGCTTTCTCCAGTCAGGCCAGGCTGTTCACGTTTAGTACGGTAGTTCTATAACAATAAGTGCCACCAGCCTTTAAAGGGATCAGAAATTACTCTCAGTATCTCTTGAGGCTTGACTGGAATATTATAATATAATATCAAGATGATCTTATGATACACAGTTACAACTCACTCAAGGTCACAAAGTAAGTGGCAGAGCTGGGATTCAAACCAAGTCTGAATGACTTTAACACCAGTCTATACAGTCCCACGCCTATAGTCCCAGCTACTTGGGCGGCTGAGACAAGAGAATCGCTTAACCCCAAGAGGTTGAGGTTGCTGTGAACTGTGATGCCATAGCACTCTACCCAGGGTGACATAGTGAGACTCTGTCTCAAAAAAAAAAAAAAAAAAAGAAAGAAAGAAAGAAAGAAAGAAAAGAAAAAGAACACCAAGGAATATTCCCAAAACTATTCAATAAGTATCAGGTAGTTTATATGATGGCTTACCAAAGAGGGAGGTTTTATAGATTAATATAGAAATAAGAAGAGGGTGGTGCCTGTGGCTCAAAGGAGTAGGGTGCTGGCCCCATACACCAGAGGTGGACGGTTTAAACCCAGCCCCAGCCAAAAACTGCAAAAAAAAAAAAAAATCGAAATAAGAAGAAATTATTTAGTAAACTTCCCAAGATCCTGCCTTTCTTGGGTGATCTTTAGCATCAGGAGAAGAATTCTCATGTTGCAACAAGCTATAACACAATTCCCAACTCTCTTCCGCTGCTGCTTCTTGAAGCAAATTGGCCTCACCACTATAGAATGAAAATACATACGCAATTTTCAGAAACCACTGGTCTTCTTTAAACTGTGCTTTCTAAAAAAATACATAGTTCACCAAAATGCACCCCTAATGGGAAACTGCGTCTCTGTTCCAGGAACCACCCAGGCGAAATGAAGACGCTGCCGCTGCTCCTGTGCGCCTGTGCGCTGAGCGCCTGCCTCTCGGTGAGTCCCGCTCACACCAGGGTTTCGGCGCGGGTCAGCAACCGCGCGGCGCCCACCTGCCTACCGCGGACTTTTACAGCCTAATAGCAATCTCTGCTTCCAAGCAACCTGACATATTTTGTGTTCTGTAAACGATAAGAAAATAGATAAAGCAGAAGTAGATGACTAGCTTCATTTAATTGCTGTTCAATCACTATTGGGAATGGGATGAGATCTGACGGAGGCAGTGGACAGTCCTCCCAGCAGCTGTAGGCATGGGTGTGAAGGTGAGTTCGGTGCTAAGTGTGTCAGGGAGCCTGGGGTAATCAGAGCACATGTGCGCACACACACACACACACACACACACACACACACAGGCACACACAAGGCTCTGGGTTTCCATGGCAGGAAACAGAAGCTAAGATATAGACAAGAGTCAGGCACCCATGCGGTGGTCCCCGTAACAGACCAGGGTGACTTACGCTGAGTGTCAGCAGCTAAAAGAAAACATGAAAGTGGACTTAGGATGTATTTTGGTGATTGAATCTGCTGGATTATGGGTATGGGAAAAGTAATTATGAACAGTGCCCTGTGTGGGGCATGTTGAATCTGAAATGGCCGTTAGACTCCACGTGAAGGCGTCAAGGATGCAGCGGGCACAGGAAGACTGAGCAGGTGAAGTCTGTATCTAGGGCTACTTGAAGCCGTGAGGTCTTACGAGATGGCCTGGGGATACAATGTGATGAAGTTTGAGTGTGGATAGGGAGAATGCAGGAGCCACAGAAGAGGACAGGGAAGCATGGTCTCCAAGACGAGAGGACATGACAGACGGTCCCCATCTTTATGATTGTTAGGGGTCTCCTTTCTCCAGGGAAAGGAGATTAAAAACAATGATGATCCAAGGAAATGCACCTACTCAGAACCATGTTGGCCACATTTGTCTCTAAGGCCATATACCTGTATTTATTTAATCTTATTGTGACAAATTTGAAATAAGATGAAGAAGTGAGATATACATTTATTTAATGAATAAGGCTGGGGCAGCACCTGTGGCTCAGTGGGTAGGGCACTGGCCCCATATACCGAGGGTGGTGGGTTTGAACCCAGCCCCAGCCAAACTGCAACCAAGAAATAGCCGGGTATTGTGGCAGGCACCTGTAGTCCCAGCTACTCGGGAGGCTGAGGAAAGAGAATTGCCTAAGCCTGGGAGTTGGAGGTTGAGCTCAGTGCTGTGAGCTGTGACACATGGCACTCTACCCAGGGCAGTAAGTGAGACTCTGTCTCTGAAAAAAAAAAAAAAAAAAAAAAAAAAAAAGAATGAAAGAATGAGCTTTTTTAAACAAGGGTCAGGCACCTGTGCGGTGGTCCCAGTAACCGACACTTCAAAATACTATAGCTGTAGAGAACAGATAGACAGGGCAGGAGAACTAATGAAGGGGACAGAATCTAGTCCTGAATATTCTTGTATTTCCCTTTGCCACATAATTACCCCCCAAGAAAACTACTTAGGCTTTTTCCCTGTGCCCTCATGCTAACTTCTGTGACTGCAGCATAAAAAGCACCCAAGCGGGGCCCAGAGGAGACATGGGTTTACACCCTAACACAGACCCTGTAGGTCAGTAATTTTCAATCAGTGTGCTGCAAAAAAGTTTAAATGTCATTTATTAAATTATTTTCAAAGGAAGTTTAAAGCACAGTAAGTGTTTTCTTTTTTTCACTTTTTTTTTATCAGCATAATTTAAGTATGCCATGGAAGTTTAATTATAGGTTCAGGTGTGCTATGAGATACAAAAGGTTGAAGAACACTGATCTCTGGCTCTGTGCCTGTGGCTCAAGTGGCTAAGGCACCAGCCACATACACCTGAGCTGACAGGTTCGAATCCAGCCCAGCCAGCCAAACAATGACAACTGCAACCCTGCAACCAAAAAATAGCTAAGCGTTGTGGTGGGCCCCTATAGTCCCAGCTATGTGGGAGGCAGAGGCAGGAAAATCGCTTGAGCCCAGGAGTTGGAGGTTGCTGTGAGCTGTGATGTCATTGCACTCTACCCAGGGCGACAGCTTGAGGCTCCATCTCAAAAAAAAAAGAAAGAAAGAAAATCACTGATCTAGATGAATCTTGAGCAATTTAAAATTTATCTACAGAGCTTTAATTTCCCTGTGCGTAAAATAACAACAGTATATGCTTCATGAGACAGTTGAAGGGTTAATAAGAACACCCCTTTTTATAAATTAAAAAATATAGTGTATTTATAGTGTAAAAATTATGGGGTGAGATTATTGTGATTGTTTACGTAGTTTCTAACGCTTTAGGGTCAGAATAGGCACATGATGATAACATCTTAATAAGTTAAATTTTAATAAGGAACCTCTGGTTAACCAACACCTCTAGACCGAAGTAGCCTTCCTGTCAGCACTGACCATTATGCTCCCATGGGGTGATGAGGTCCAGGCTATTGTTCTGAGGTCTTTCATGGTACTTCCCACAAAACCAGACACCTAAAGAATCACTCCCCTATACTCACAGTGAATAAAACTCTTCCAACTGCCCAAATCTCGAAAAGTTTCTAGGGAGAGGAAGAGTTTCTGAATAAATTAAATATTAGGAAATGGCCCTTGATCTGTGGAAAGTACAGGGATGTATCAGAGAGCAGCTGCAGCCCCAGACAGAGGCCAGGCCTAGCTTCGGCAGCACCTGTGTCTGCACCGCGGGTCCAGAGGCCAGGCGGTCTGCCTCCTCCTTCAGATAGCTGGAAGGGAGATTGCAAGGATATACTCAAGAGTCAGATGAGGAACTCTGTTAAAAACTAAACTGGACAATTAAGTTCGCAGCCTGGTCCTGGAGGAAGTGCTACATGCCTCATAGCTGAGTGGAGCTCTGTCACCTTCAAAGTGCTCCCCACTGACCATAGTGATGGATACTCAGCAGTGGTGGGTGCTTTTTTCCTCAGCTGAGTTCGCAAACTTAATTGTCAAATCTTGTATAACATTATAGTGCTTCCTTCCTCATTAGAAAAGATCATAGACTTTCAGATGGTCATAAAAGCAGGCTGGTAAGCCCAAATGCCTGGCAGCATGCTCTCTAATTCAGGTAGAGGTGGTCCTGGCTTCACAACTTCCAGCCGTTTCCCTTCTCACTGTCTCCTTAGCGACTAATTTTTCCTCCTCTTCCTTAGAGAGTTTGGCTTTCCTATAGTTATTGCAGGAAGCTTCTGCTGCCTCTGACCCTCCGTCTTGCTCTAGGGAGCCAGTGTCCCTCCCCCCCACCTCCCTTCACTGCAGCCCACTCTCAGTCCTCAGCACCCCCCAGAAGTATGGTTTCCACATGCACATATCAGACTCAGTTTCTTCATCTGTGTGATGGTAACACAGTACCTGCCTATGATGGTGCTAAGGAATTAAATTTGTAAAGCCCTGAACCAAAGTCAGCGTTATATGAAGATTTTTTATATAAAAATAATAAATATGAATAGTCAGGCAAGGATTGACATCTTTCTGCTTTGGCTCCTCTACATTTAAGATGAGCAGCTCCAGGCTTCAGGAATCTGAGCTCAGACCCACGAGGCATGCACACTCAGCTCCTTCCTCTCTCAAACTTCCCACCCAGTTCCTATCAGCAAGTTCCATTAGGCCATCTTAACAGCCAATCAGAAGAATCACTACATGTTAAATAAATCAGACAAACTGGTCATTTGACATATTCTATGCTAAACTAACATTAAAATTAATAGGATTTTAATTCACCTGTCTTCATATGATAATGGCCTAGGTATTATTTTGGTGAGCTAAAGTAAAATAGCTGAAACTGTTTTATATACTAAAAAATACTTTCAGATGTTAAGATTTTATTCAATGACATGAGTTACATGTATTTGTTATTATCATTACTGTTCATTCCCTCATTCAGTAAATATCTTGCCTGCCACAAGCCAGCCATAGTTCTAGGCAGTGGGCTACAAAGGTAGACAAAACAAAAATCTCTGCCTTTTGAAGCTGATCCTGACCAGGGCAACTGAACAGCATAACTGTGTTGAGTGTGGAAGTCATAGAATTATAATTATGTTAATTTAATACAAATAATTTTATAAATGAGCACACTGAGTGCCAGAGTCATTAAGCGATTTGCCCAGAGTCACTCTGTTATTTAATGGCAGACCCAGAAGAGACGTGGAGCTCTGCCACTGGTCTGCTGTGGGGTGTCCCCCAGAGACAGGGCCAGACGCTTCACACACCCTGGGGGGTGCTGTGGGGTGTCCCCCAGAGACAGGGCCTGGCACGCTTCACACACCCTGGAGGGCACTGCAGGGTGTCCCCCAGAGACAGGGTGGGGCACACTTCACACACCCTGGGGGGTGCTGTGGGATGTCCCCCAGAGACAGGGTGGGGCACACTTCACACACCGGGGAGGGTGCTGCGGGGTGTTCACAGAGAGGAGAGGCAGCTTGCTTTACATACCCTCAGGGAGCCTGGGGAGGGAGAAACTAGCCTCACAGAAGAGCACTTTTGGTACAATCCAGATTGCACATTGAGTCTCCAGGGAAAGATCTGAACAGTGTAATCTGCTTATTTTGTATAAGAAAATAATACCATCTAATGGACAGGAACACAAGAGTTTCCTAGTGTCAGTGCTACAGACTATGGAAATCTATGCCCTTTTAGGAGAGATCTATTCAAAAACAAAATTATAAGGATCAGAAGCCATTATTTTACTTTACGGTTGCTTGCTTAAGAATTAAAATTTCCTGGATAATTTAATTTTCTAAACAAGCTGCGTTTTCCAGAGCTATTCTCTGTAAGTTGACCACCCAAGGGACTATAACAGACTGGTCAATACACAAAGGTGGTCAACATAAGGAACTAGGCCTATTGTGCTGATAGTACATGTGGTGCATGTCCAGTCTGTAAAAATTAGGTTGATTTAGGGAGGTAGTCAGTGTAGGGAGGGGTCAGTGTAAGGAAGGGGTCAGTGTAGGGAGGGGTCAGTGTAGGACAGTGGTCATTGTATGGAGGAGGTCATTATAGGAAAGGGTCAGTGTAGGAAGGGGTCAGTGTAGGGAGGGTGTCATTGTGGGGAGAGGTCAGTGTAGGGAGGGGGTCAGTGTAGGAAGGGGTCAGTATAAGGAGTGGTCAGTGTAGGAAGGGGTCAGTGTACAGAGGGGTTCTATAGGGAGGGGGTCAGTGCAGGGAGTGGTCAGGGGAGGGGGGAGGGGTTATTGTAGGCAGGGGGTCATAGTAGGGAGGGGGTCATTGTAGGGAGGGGTCAGTGTAGGAAGTGGTCAGTGTACGGAGGGGTTCTATAGGGAGGGGGTCAGTGTAGGGAGGGTCAGTGTAGGGAGGAGTCAGTGTAGGCAGGGGTCAGTGTAGGGAGTGGTCCTATAGGAAGGGATCAGTGTAGGGAAGGGTCTTGTAGGAAGGGGTCAGTGTATGGTGGGGTCCTATAGGGAGGGGGTCATGTAGGAAGGTTGCTATGGAGGCTCTGCTGTATCAGTCTCTAAGAAAGTCATCTTAGCTAACAGCTCTGCTAGTCTCAGAAGTTGTCACTTTACTGGTACCAAACTTTCTCCAAGAGAGTTTAATAACGTAGAACTGGAATCATTTACATATATGATGATTTTCAAAGGACTTATGTGGAAATTACCAGGAGGAAAAACGTAACCTCTCCTTTTGGGGGACTTTAAGATATTCCTCCTCATCCTTAAGTTGTTATTTCTTTTCTCCAGTTGAAATTAATATAATTGATCTTTCAAAAATTTAGTATGAGATCAAATATAAAATAAAGGCTTCAGACAAACCACAGTATGTTTAGAGATGAGAAACTGACATAGGAATGACACCCTAACTCAGTAATGTCAACAATGGCTGAAGGAACCAAAAATAATAATCTTCTAAAATATAAGACCTGGATAGCATGGAAGTTATTCTGAAATTTCAGAAGGCTCCCAGATCATCTGTGTGCTGCCAAAACATAAAACTGGGACCAAAGAATTAAAATCTTAAGAAATAAATTTTTACTTCATTAAGAATGGAAATCCTAAGAAACAAACCTCCATTCAGTGTCAGGAGCTCTCTGCCTACTGCTGTGGACAATGGGGTAGTGAGTCCCTGATCAAAAGGGACTGACCAGGGTAGGCTGGAAATGGTCAGCACGGGGAGGTGTGGGGGGGGGTCAAGCAGAGGCTGGAAAGCAGTTCAGCAGGTGTGCTGGGAGAAGACCCAATATCACAGGTGGAACTCAGAGCTGGACCAGATGTTCTTTTCAGATGTAAACATGAAATCATGAAAACTGTCAGTCCTCAATCCAGTCAAATGTATAAACATGAGAAATGTTTCCTACAAAATCAGATGCTTCGTGAGCCCCCTGAGTTTTTGTAATCCTAATTTTTCAATGGTAGAATTTAAAAGTAATGCCCGAAGTTCTTTCTCCAATTTATAAATGCTAAACATCATTTCCTGGGAACACAGAGAATATGGAGCTTGGGTGGGATGTTTTGCTTGTTTGGCAAATTGGTGTTTTGGTTTTTTTGTGCTTCAGTGATGGTTAATATAAGGGGTGTGACTCAGAAAAGGGTCCTGGATATCCCTTGAATGTTTGAAGTTTTGTGAACAGGTGAAGTAAGCCTGGTACCTTTCCGCTGAGGCCTCAGAGAGTAATGTGACATTTTCTACCAGAGAGGAGAGAGAAAGTGAGTGTGAAGTGTAGATGCAGCCCAGCGTCCGGGCTGGAGCGAGAGGGAGGATGCGCCCAGCGCCCAGCGCCCAGCCAGCTGAGCAGCAGGCTCTCAGTTCCCTGCTGAGACTGCTGGGATTTACAGGATGCTCCCTTGACCGCTGTGCTTAGATTCCAACCCCAGATTGCAGGTGCTGCTCCTCCTGTGGTCAGCAGTGGCCCCTGGTCAGTGAGTCAATGTGCTTTTTCTCATTTCTGGTTCTTTCTTTCTTTCCACAGCTCAGTGAAGGTCACAAGAGACAGGAACTGTTGCACA
Organism: Galagoides demidoff; assembly: GCA_963574575.1. NCBI lineage: Eukaryota > Metazoa > Chordata > Mammalia > Primates > Galagidae > Galagoides > Galagoides demidoff. The sequence continues at coordinate 45,427 of CAUYQV010065799.1, read as the reverse complement.
GAAGGCCTCATTCCAAATTGGCCAGACCAAACCACCAATTCCCACATCGATTTAGACCTGCATTACAGAATCCGCTTGCTAAAAATCCTTTCCACGCTGTCTCAAAGAAACGCCATAGGCGTAGGCCTGCACATACACACCCCACAGTCCCACGGCCACCTCCATGTCCTAGTAAAAATAACAATCCCTCACAAACTACCACCCAAACCACAACTCTGAATTTCTCATCCACTACCTCTCCAGGCCCAACTTCTTTTGCTCTGAATGTTACCACACCTTCAGGAGAAAATAATCGCAGCACAAGCTCTTCTGTAAATCCATCAACAACTGCATTACCTACAACTACACCACAAGCATCCACAACTACAACACTTGGTGACACAACTGCACCAGATACCACAGTTCCCCCTGGGACCATAACTGCCCCAGGGACCACAACTGCATCAAAGACCACAACTGCCCCAGAGACCACAACTACTCCAGAGCCCACAGCTGCCCCAGGAACCACAACTGCACCAGAGACCACAGCTGTATCCACAAGCCAATCTACTACTCAAACTGCTACTACTACCACCACCCAAAATAGAATTTCTCGATTTCTCTTAAAAATTGAGAATATGATAAACCAACTTATTCATTATTTGGTGGAGCAGTAGTGGACTATGTGTTGTAAAGTGTGCTGTCAATCAATTTCCAAGTGCAGAACTACCATCTTTACTTTCACCAATCCCAAAGTGAAATGATACAGTTCAGATTTAAAGCACTATCACTCACCTTTCGATCTAACTATTCACCTTTACGTGATCTATTAACAAGACAATCCACCTCTATCCCACAAGCCAGGTATGTGTCCAAGATTCAAGATCACTTTTGGGGACCTACAGGAAGAGGAAATCATTAAATAAAGAGACAAAACTGGATGAGTCAATCAATTATTTACTTTTTCCTAAATATTGGAAACTACAAGATCACTACATTGTACCCTCAATCAAAAACAGACCTGAACCACTTAATTCTATAAACATGAAGATATAAAATTGAGTTTCTGCAGATGAACACAAGTACCTACTTCTACCTATCTAAATGTCTCCATCGATAGAGCTGCCATTATATCGCTGATTAATGACAAAATCCTTTACATATTTAACTTCACATAAAATCACAAAATGTGAACCAAGAAAGGAGAAAAGTTGCTTTGAAGTGAAGATTTGAAGTGAGTGGGCTGGCAACCAAGCCTAAGCCAAACCCCATCCTGCGTTTCTGAGAGCATGTAACTACTTAAACCTCTGTTTGACATTTACTGATGTCTGTCCAGGTAATTCGGATCTAATGTGCCTCACTCTGGCCTCTGTGAACCACAGAAAACATTTTTGTATGTTCACATGGTGCTCAGAATCTTTTACTTATCAATTCAATTCACATTCATTCAGTGTGGGATGTATTTGACAGTGGAATATTTTCTAGTATGTTTTAAACCACACCAAACTACTGCTTAATGTCAATTGCAAAATTATCTCTAAAAATAAACCCTGACTTTACTGTAAAAGCATAAAAATTAGCTACTTGGTATGTGGAGATTATGTTAATTTGGGACATGGAGGTATTTTTATCTGTCACCACAACTAAGAACTCTGATGATTATATTTTGATTTTTTGTCTAATAAAGACTTCACGTGGCAATCTATTTCCATTGTGTGTATTTGAAATGTCTTGCCTTTCTCGGACTCAGACTGGTGGAAAGAGGGCTACATGAAGATTTACCTTCTTATTGACTCTGCCACTACTCAGCCAAGTGACCTGGGTAAGGCATGCTCTCTCTTCAAACAAAGTGGTTAATCTACTTAGATTAGCTTAAGCTTACTTATTAATGTTTTTGGTCCAAATTCTGTGTTTGCCCCATGCTTCTCAGTCTGACAGTGAAGGGGCCCGTGCTGCTCACCTGCCTCTGTCCCTTCTGGACTCATCCCAGAGAGCTCTGCATAGTCAGCCCAGGGCTGCCCACTGCAGGCACCTCTGTCTGGACACCTCCACCCAGCACGGGACTCTGTGAAGGGTTCCTTTGCTCTAGAACTCCCCATAGGGCCAAGACTATCAACTCTGCACCATGGACCAAGACTCCACCTCCTTGCCCCCTTCCCATCACAGACAGGAAAGCTTCCCCTGCCCACTTGTATATCGTCTGCTGTTTTTCATACACATTACTCCCTAATAAACTGTTTTATTTCCAAAGAGGAAAAGGAGAAAGTAGAACAAATCAACTGATTGCCTCATTGGTAAAAGCTGAGAGACAAAAAAAAATGACCTAACGCTGAAAAATCAAGCAGACAAAACACATACTAAGAAATCTAACCTGTGGACTAGTGTCAGATGGTGACAGGAAAAAGAGGAGGCAGAGGAAGATGCTGCAAGTTAATTTTATTATTTCACAGAGTAGGAAACCAATAGACACTGCCAAAGGAAGAGAGAACTCAGGTTATCCCTTAAAGATATTAACGTGTGGCTATTAAAATAAAATTAAAACCTTCCTATATAGTACAACAACTACCATAAAAAAAAATTAACCAGAATCAAATCCAGTAGAAAGTCCATGAGTAGACTCAGATGAGGAAAGAAATATAGTATGTGATAAAGACAGAGGTAAAGTGGGACTTTTTAATAAATGTTATCAGAAAAAGCGGAGAAAGCCTTTTGGGGAAAAGATAAACACAAGCAATCAAAGTTTTAAATGTTCAAAATTTAGTTGTTAGAAAGAAACTTGAATGAATTTCTTTAATTCCCTGGAAAGGGGAAGTCCTTTCTAAATGCAACTCAAAAGCCTAAAGCCAGAGAAGATTGGTTACAAAAAGTTCTAGACCTTTTGTGTGGGTAAAACAAAAAGCCTCCATCGTAAGCAGAATAAATGATGAACTAGGGAAAAATGTGTTTTGCTTGTACACAGGCAAAAGGATAATCCACCCCCCCCAAAAAAAGATATGAAGAGCAGCTGGGAATGGAGAAGACAGACAGGTCAGCATAGAAAATGACAGTAACATGAACAGGCTGTTCACAGAAAAATACAGCATCCTATAAATACATGGAAAGCTGCTAAATCTTACTTATAATGATGGAAATGGATAATAAAAGTACAGTGCGATATTATTTCTCACCTATCTATGGGCATAAATTCAAAAGAGGGCCCCCTTTATGTGAGAGAGGCTATAGGAAATAGGCCTTCTTATAGAAGTTATAGAAATTAAATATGTTATCTAGAGAGAAAAATATGATAATAATTTTTAAGATCTCAGCTATAATTGCTCTTTTAGCCAGTAAAATTGCTTCTAGAAATATATCCTAGAGATATACCTGCACGAATATGAGATGATACATGTGTAACTATATGTACTAAATGCACTATAGCTTTTAATAATGGCGAAAGAATGGGGGAAATCTGCGAGTGAGCCCAGATGTGACAATATGGCTGAATAAACCACAGTACTTCCCCATGGTAGAAGGCAGTCCAAGCTACAAAATGAGCGAAGCAGCAAGCCCAGTGGCTCACACTGAAATCCGAGCACGTTGGCAGACTGGGCCAGGTAGATCAGTTGAGCCTGGGAGTTTGAGGTTGTAACAAGTTATGATGATGCCACTGTAGTCCCAGTCTAAGGCTAAAGGCCCAAAAGGTCTCAGCAGGCCCCTGTTGCAAGTACCAGAGTCCAAAATCTAAAACACTGATGTCCAAGGGCAGGAGGAGAAAAATGAGGGAGGGAGAGGGCAATAAAGGCAAGCTGAGGAGACCACCCCAACCCCGTCCACCTGCCTGGTCCTGGCCTGGGGAGCCCCCCGCCACCTGCCTGGTCCTGGCTCGGGGAGACCCACTTCCACCTGCCTGGTCCTGGCCTGGGGAGCGCCCCCTCCACCTGCCTGGTCCTGGCAGGCCCCATCCGATGGGTGGTACCAGCCAACACAGAGCTTGCATCCTCCCCTCAGTCCCCAGCTTCAGATGCCAATCTCCTGTGGAAACACTCTCAGACACACCCAGTGTTTCACCAGCCTCCTAAGCTTCCCTCAGCCAAACTGGCAGACAGTATCAACCAGCACAGTCGACCTGCCCCTCCCACGCAGCTCCTCAGACTCACTCTACAGATGAAGGCAGTGGCAAGGTCACAGCCCCACCTGCTGATGGAACTCTGCTGCACCAGACAACACAAAGCGTGCTGAACCCCACCCCAGGAGAAGAGGGAGCACTCCTGAGTGAGGTTTACTCTTTTTCTGATAACCTCTCATAACTTAAATACCATGATGTAAAATTGACAATACTTAAATACTGATATAAGTCAGTTAACCTTATGTCACACGATAAAGGCACAAGGAAGGAGAGGAAACAAGATGGTAATGGACACAGAAATTCAGAAAGACACAGTGAGGACTCTCCTAGATTCCAGATGCACTCCTCCCTACCTCCATTTGGAGCGGGGGTCCGATTTCTCCTAGCTGGTCCTCATCACTCACCAACCACCCGTCAACTGAAACCGCCTCCTTAATCTATTGTGAGGGGTCCACAGAGCAGGACAGCAGCTCTTAATTTCCAGTTCAATGGAATCATTTTGTTTCCTGGTAGAAAAATCCCTTCCCCTGGAACTAAGATCTCTAGGCCCAAGAACATGTCACGAAACAAGAAGTAAAAATTTTGTTTGTGGGTCAGGAAGAACAAGGGTGAGTGGCTCACTCCTGGACCTGTGGGTCCTGTCTGTAGGAGCAACAGTGCTGGCACTGGACACTGGCCCAGCACACACACCTGCTGGAGAGCTCTGCAGGGCCCCACAGCTTCACAAAGTCACACCACTATCCTACAGCCAGCTAGTTACACCACTGCTGTACCTCCGACTATGAAGTGAGTTCCTTGGTCAGAGGTGACATTGTCTGGGGCATCACAACAGTCAGATTGTACTGAGGACACAGGGCCCCTCCCACAACAGCAGTGGCCCCATGCAGTCAGTCTGCCATCAGGGAATGTCCCCATCCGGGGAGCACAGAGTTGGTCTCTGCTGCTGGCAGGGTGCGTGTGAGTGGTTTTCATGGCCTGGTAAGCCTTGGTGAGTGGGTGTCTATGTCACTTGCACATGCATAACCTCCATCCCAGCCACCATGAGCAATGACAGGGGTGGGGGGGGCTGGGGAAGAGGCTGGCAGGTAGCTACAGAAATGACCACCCTGCCTACCTGCTCATTCAAACCTTCTCTACTGACGCTGCCCTTTCATGGGCAATGACAGGAGCACAAATGTCTCCACATCTTACACCCACTTAGAAATGTCTATCCACATACCTCCCTCAAATTTCTTTCCAACTTTCCATAATGTCCCTTCCAAGTTACTGACCACCCAGGACAGCCATCGGCTACAGCCCATGAGTCAGTATATGATTGCATGTCCTGTGTCATCCCTTCTCTAATAAAAGGCACTACTCAGAGTTCTGCCCAGTGGGAAGATTTCCCTTCGCCACTGCCCTTCACGGATGCCCTGGAAAGGCTGTGGTGCTGCAGCCACCCACTTTCAGGTGGTACCTGTATATTGAGAAAAACAATCTGTAAGCCAGGCCCTAGTCTTCCCTTCCTCTGTCGCAGACTACAGGGCAGTCCCCAAGAAGCCATCAGTGCAGGAGGGGAAAGAGAAGGTGGTGTGGCAGGGGCAGGAACCGTGGGCACAGAGGCCACTTCTTTGCAAAAGTTCCTTGTGCCTACAGTTTTTCTTTAGGACCTATAACGTACACACACGCACACCACCTCCATCAGGAGGAAGTGCCACTGTGCTCCCCTGCCTTTACGGCTTAACTGAGATAACACTCAGTTTGTGATAGCCAATCCAGGTCACATTATGACTCAGTGGCCTGTGGTCAAGCATTTGGTTTCTTTCAAGGCCCAATAGCAGGCTGAGAGCTGGCTCTCAAAAGACAGAAGTTTCCTGTGGATGGTGGCAGGGCCTCTGCTGGGAGTCCCATACAGACTCCCTGCCAAAGGCCCCAAACAGCACCCTGAACGACAAAGACACCTCAAGCTCCATCGCACCCACAGTGTCACATGGCCGAGTGGCAGAGCCTTCTCCTGCTCTGGGCCCCCCTCAAAACTAGCTGGTCAGCTGGTAGGTATCTGCAGCCTTCAGGTCACTCAGTAAATGGATCAGATGAACAAAACCAAGTGGGGAGCGCTGGTCTCTAAAATCTAAGTGGCCTCTGTCTTGGCTGTAGGAGGAGCCAGATGTGACAGTTTATCCTTCACCTCAGAAGAGATATCCCGACAGCCCCCACTCACTAGACCCTAGATACTTCACTGAGGCAGAAGATCGCCATCGCCCACATGCCCACGGGGCAGTTCCTCACCAGCCAAAGGCATTCCTCAATTTAGTCCAATGTTATCCTTCACAATGTGGAGAAACGAATATCTAATAAACATAATTACCTATTAAAAGATGAATGAGACAGGTAGCAGGGGGCATTACAAAAACCAGACTTCTCTGTTTATACCTTTATGGATAGTTTTGTATTTTTAACCATGCACTACTTATTTAAAAACAAATTTTAATTGAAAAAGCTGACATTAAATAATAAATATAACTCTATAAATTAGATAGTAAATTATGTTATTTTGTATTAGTTTTCTTTTAATGCTGTAACAAATGATGATGAATTTAGTGACTTAAGACAACACAGATTTAATCTGTACAGCTGTGTAGGTTAGAATTTCCACATGAGTCTCACTGGGCTGAAAAATCAAGGGTTAGGCAGAGCTTAGGTTCTTTTCAGACCTCAAGGGAAGATGGTTTTCTCATCTTTTCCACTTCTGGAGGCTGTTTTCTTCAGCTTCCAAGCCAGCAATATTACACCTTCCTGTTCCTTTGCTCCATCATCGTACCTCCCCCTGACTCTCCTCTGCATTCTTCTTTGTTTTTTACAGATTTCACTTTTAAGGGCCTCATGATCATATGAAGCCCACCAGATAATCCAGAACAATCTGTATTTTTAAGTCAAATGATTAATAACCTTAATGCCATTTGCAACCTTAGTTTCCTTTTTGACACACAAACTAACATTCTCCTGTGTTCTGGAGGATCAGAATGTGATGTCTTTGGGGACCTTATCCTGCATGCTGTGCGTGTCAAATGCAGTGAGTGTACACAAGAACAGACTAAATGCTGATGAGAACAAGCTGCAACTTGAAATAGGATGTGAAGATAAACCTCACTGCAAACATGACATTTGAGCAGAGACAGGAAGAGAAAACTCACTTCAGCCTCTCTGCTCTTGCTTTCTTCCAACTAGGCACCCTCTGACCACAGGACCTGCGCACGAGTGTCCTCTACCTGAAACTCCCTTCAGCCAGAGATCTGTCCGGCTCCTTCACCCCCACGTACTTTGTCCAGAGACAGAAAGCAGGGCAGGTTTGAGTGGCGGGATCAAGAATATCATGCATTTTTGCTGCTCATGTCCCATTGGTCAGAGCCAGACACACAAGGCCCCAGATATAAGGATAGAAGGTTCCAGTTAGCTGCGTTCCCAGGAAATAAAAATGGGGTTGGTGAACATCAAGGCAGTGTCTTTCACATCTTTTCCTTCCTCAGCATCCGGACTCTGTGTGCAAATGTTTGTGCAAGTCCCTGGCTAAGTGGGAAGTACATTAAAGTTTATGGGTACTGAGTTACCATAAACAGTTGGTATGTTGATATTAATGGCAGCACAAATCCAATGACCCAAAAGAACTGACATCACTTAATCCCAGGATGTAACATTCATTGGGAAAACGTGGCTAAAACAATCACAGTGTTCCTCATAACCCGCGGGCAAGTTTGCTACCAAACACCCTGACTGCCATCCCTTTGTGTGGATAAAGATCACCAACCAGAAGTCACCTTCTCTACCAACGGAACCTTCTATTATCACCAGCAAACATTAAAGACTAAGAAGTCACTTGTTAAAAAGAAAAAAAAGCCGAAGTTCCCTATAAAAGCGCTCTGGTTTGATTCAGCTGCAGCCGCGAGCCACAGGGAGCCCTGGCCACCGCCACACCCCGTCTGCACTCCAGCCTACCCGTGAGAAGCAGCGTCTTCCCATAAAGGTGCGTACTGAGAATTCCAGATTGGAGACTATCGGATTATGCTTCTACTTAGGCCCTTTGCATAAAACCCTTGCAGCATCATAGTAACTTTTCATTTTTTATTTTGAAAATATGTAAGTTTCATGTGGAGGAAAAGATTTAAAACAGAAAATCAGTTTTCAACTTTTGGAAAGAAAACTCAGAGAATTCACAAATGATTCCTAGAAGGACAGGGGCAGACTCCAGAGGCTCAGGAAGGACCTACACAAAGCACACGTGCGAGAAAGGGAAAGTCTCAGCAGTCAGAGAATATGTGAGGCTGCCGTGAGCTGAGGCAGTGGTAGATGGACCTCTGCTCCATCTCTACCATCACCGCACTTCCTTCTGCTCCTGTGACAGACAATCTTAGCATGATTTCTACCTCAGACGCTGGCCTTCTTGCCACAGGAGACTTGCTTTAGGAATGTCTGTGTCCCCTACTGTACCCAGCATAGGAGCCTAGCATAGGGAAAGTCGTGTAACAAGGATCTTTTATTATGTTTTTTCTTTCTGCTGAAAGTTCAACTATCTCTTAAATAGTCTAAGCTGTTGGGACTTGGGGATTGATATATCTGAAATAATTATAAGGAACACACAACTGGAAATCACTTCTCAGCTTTCAAAGCACTTTCCATGATCAGGTCATTTACTTCTTATAGTCACTCTGAGAGAAAGATGTTCACTTTCCATTTTTCATGTGAGGAGATATGTTTGGTCCTCACCTGACTCCCATCCTAGGAACAGGGAGGTAGAAGGAGATCGCCCCAGGCAGCCGTGCACACCTGCACTCTGTCAGGAACCATATCCCCCAAGAGCATCCTCTCCAGTGTCAGAAAATACTTCCTTCTCTGAAACCCTAATGAGAAACTGAGAATTATCTGTTATATATTTTTTAGGATATATTTTCTTTCATTCATATTATAGGGACATAGTTATCTGTGGTCATACTTAGCAGAGACTCCCCTGCTGAAAACACATACCTACAAACATTGAAAACTATAATTCTTATGTATACCATGGAATATTATGCAGCCATAAAGAAAGATGGAGACTTTACCTCCTTCATGTTTACATGGATGGAGCTGGAAAATGTTCTTCTTAGTAAAGTATCATAAGAATGGAAGAAAAAGTATCCAATGTACACAGCCCAATTATGAAATTAATTTATAGCTTTCATATGAAAGCTATAACCTAATTATAGCCTAAGAATATGGGGAGGGGGTTGGGGGAGGGGAGAAGGTGATTGCAGAGATCATCTCTATGGTTTAGCTTACAAGGCTACAAGTGAATCTTTCTAAAAGTAAAATATAAATGTCTTAACACAATAACTAAGAAAATGACATAAAGGCTATGTTAACCAGTTTAATGAAAATATTTCAAATTGTGTATGAAAATCCCATACTGTACCCCATGATTGCATTAATGTACACAACTATCATTTAATAAAAAAAAAAAAACTATAATTCTCTGATGAATGGGCCATGTCCCTTTTCTTCCTTTTATGTTTCTTTATACCAGTCTTGGTTGGCAGTCTATTTCAGAGAAGACATGTGGGAGTAGTGAAAGAAATAAATTAGTGGGGCCAGGTACAGTGGGATCACGCCTGTAATCCCAGAACTCTGGGAGGCCAAGGCAGGTGGATTGCCTGAGCTTGTGGGTTCAAGATCAGCCTGAGCAAGAGTGAGACCCTGTCTCTAAAAAGAAATAGGTGGGCATTGTGGTGGGCGCCTGTAGTTCCAGCTACTTGGAAGGCTGAAGCAAGAGAATCGCTTGAGCCCAAGAGTTTGAGGTTGCTGTGAGCTATGACACCACAGGACTCTACCAGGGCAATAGCTTGAGACTCTGTCTCAAAAAAGGAAAGAAAAGAAAAGAAAGAAATCAGCATGTGAAGAGCATGACAGGTGCACAGGGTCAGCCAGCATGCAGGTGACTCTGCTAAGAGGCGGGAATCATGGGGAACACAAAAATACTCTAGTATTAAAGATATGAAGATTTTAAACTCTTAATTAGTAAGACTCTTGTGGAATAAGAAAATAGTTTTTAAGAAACAATAAATTAAAAAATTTTTTTTGAAACAGAGCCTCTCTCAGTCACTCTCGGTGGAGTGCTGTGGGGTCAGAGCTCACAGCAACCTCAAACTCCTAGGCTCAAGTGATCATCTTGCCTCAGCCTCCCAAGTAGCTGGGACTACAGGCTCCTGCCACATGCCTGGCTAGTTTTCTATTTTTAGTAGAGATGGGGTCTCACTCTTGCTCTAGCTGGTCTCAAACTCCTAAACTCAGGTGATCCACCTGCCTCAGCTTCCCACAGGTGTGAACCACTATTCCTGGCCAGCAATAATTTTTAAAGCAAGACATTCTTACATCACCTGTAAACAGGGCAATGATTTTCTTTTTAGGAAATACTATGATTTAAGTTTATTGTCTAGGAAAATTAAAAATGCCCTAACCATACATTTACCAAAATCCTTATTATTTCTTAAAGCAGCTAAAGCAGCAATACTGATAGCTATTCATAAGGTGGTTTCATTACTTTTTAAAATGGGCCACTTCTTTATATAACATCCCTGAACATTTTCTCATCATTATTATCCAGAAGACCATGCCTCTTGAAGATTATCTATAAAAACATAAATTGTGTTTTTTCCAATGAAATAACTTGACCCTAGTCAATTTATCCATCAACATGGCTAACAGAGAAACCCTCTGATCATTTTCAAGGCATAACAGGACAGGTTGAAGATGGTTGGACTTTGGGTTCTGACCTCCAACTTTGTGGTAAGTCTCAGTCACTCGCAATCCTTCATCCTCATTTATTCAGACCACCTCTGCAAATTCACTGTGATAATTCTCAACATTTTGTGTTCTCTGAATCTTCCAAATACTCAAACTTCTGACAGCACACTAAACAGGACCGAATTGTATCCCTATATCGAGCTATCGTCACCCTTGAGTTCAATGCCGCTGCTTAAGTAGAACTTCTATACCCCTGACCACTCTCTCTTCAAGAAGCAAAGGTGCTGACGGTCATCCTCCTTTGGTGTCAGCGTGGCACTCTGCCTCCTCTCTTATGGAATGTAACTGCACCCAGCTCTGTCTGCTATTGTATAATAAAAGCATCACAGTGTTCAGAGATGGTCAGACTTCTCTCAAGGGTTCAAATTACACAAGCGTACATCAACAAAGAGCTGCCAGCCACAGGGTCACTCTCCTTTGAAGTCAAAGTTGGGTCACAATTTTTATTTTCTTCTCTCTCGTTTATTTAAGTAAAAAGTTTAAGTCTTAGTTTGGACGTAAGCTTTCCCTTCGGTTTTCCAGTCTGAATGGTCTTCTCTGTAAAGATTCATGAGTAATTTATGTCGGCTTCTACTGAGTCTGGGGATGGCATCCACAGTTAGGACACTCACCGTGTCACATGTCCCTGTATCCTCTGCATTTCTCGCCTTCTGGGGCGTCCACCTGAGGCCTGCAGGCTGCATTTGTGTTGTTTGAAGTCTACTTTGCTTATCTGTGTTGTTGGATAGTGTGAAAATTGTGCAGGGACCATTTTTTCTGCTCCTTGGCTTTAGTTAGTGTTGTGTATTTACTGTGTGGCTCAAGACAGCTCTTCTTCCAATGTGCAGCAGAAAAAAAAGGTTCGACTCCCCAATTGTCCTTCTCATGGGTGTGTTCTCATTGTTGACACAAATTTATTAAGCTGCCTTATATCATTTAAGTGTATGATTTTGAAAACTTTTTTTCACCAAGTAATCACCTAATAAGTCACCGGTTTTATTTTAATAAATAACTTTATTTAGAATTAAAGAAAACGACTGAAACAAAATAAGTGACCTCTTTACCCTGACCAAATGAAAGGTTCACAATATGTTGATGAACCCAAGAGGATCAAAAGAATTCCAACAATGTGGGACACCCTGGGCTCTGGGAATTCTGTAAACTAATTCCCTTCCAGATAAAAGCAGCCTGTGCTGAAGGGAAACTGCTGAGTGTGGTGTCTCAATCAGCAGGGAAGGGAGGAGGAAAGGAAAGAAAACACAGGAGGGAAGTAGGAAAGGGAGCAGAGAAGGTCGACTCACAAGTCTTTTAAGGCCATAATTCATTAATTCTTCATGATAATAGAAGAGGAAATATTAGCACCACAAAGTTAGGAAATTCATTATGTTTTATACTCTTCATTCAAGAAAATTTATCCCAATTAAAAATGAGTCACAAAAAATAATTGTGACAGAGCCCCGCAAGACAATTTTAAGAAAAAACAAAAGAGAATATGGGTCAAAATAATGATCCTATGGGTACAGAAGGCATGTCAAAGATGCTTGCTTAAAAACAGAGGAAAATGTTAGGGTTGAAGTCAGCCTTATATATCAAAATAAGTTAAAAATCTGAATAAAAATCACAGAATCTAGGAAAGAACTGTGTAAATCAGAATAGAAAAACTCAGGAAAAAAGTAATTGGAGAAAACAAAAATTTGAAAAAGTTTACAGAACTCAGGAAATAATTAGAAATAAAAGAACAATGTAAATACATGTAACACATGAGCAAATAAAAATCTAAAATAAATATAAATGAGCAGGAAAAAAATATGCTTAAATCAAAAAAAGAATTAGGTGGTTAAGGCACCAGCCACATGCACTAGGTCTGGTGGGTTCAAACCCGGCCTGGGCCAGCTAAACAACAATGACAACAACAACAAAATAGCCAGGCTAGTCTCATGGGTTCAAGACTAGCCTGAGCCAGACAGAGACCCTGTCTCTAAAAACAGCTGGGCATTGTAAGAGTACCTGTAATCCCAGCTACTTGGGAGGCTGAGGCAAGAAAATCACTTAAGCCCAAGAGTTTGAGGTTACTGTGGGCTGTGACACCACAGCAGTCTAACAGGGGTGACATAGTGAGACTGTCTCAAAATAAAATAAAAATAAAAAACAAATCTTCTAGGCATTTAGATAAAAAGGAACAAATCACTAAAAAAAGACAAACTGATAATCACTCTTCTTAATGGCTATGCTGTATTACAAAAGATACTGAAGTAAGATGTTTCATACTCAAGAAAATAAAATATGACCCAACATATATGCAGTCAAATTGCACTCCAAACACAAAGACTGTAGAAATACTGTCATAAAACTGAAGGACTCACAGTATATTATTCCCAGGAGTTTCACCTGAAGAATCTGACTAGAGATTGAACTTCAGAAAAACAAATGTTAAGACATGAGCCAAAAAAGAACTGGTGATGAGCACGGAATATGTATTTGCCAGTGTGACCAAAATTTAATTACGTATATAAGGAAGAAAGACAAGTGTGTAATAGTCCCATGCTCTCATGATGTGGATGCAGTACAACTTCCACAGACGTAGTCTGCTGTAGACAGCACCCAAAGAGCAGAATGAGCTCAGTGATTGTCATACCCATTATCATACCATTTGTTATGAAGCAAAACATAATCCTTCAAATTGGAATCAAGAACAGAGAAAGAGGGTTAAGAAAGAAAACATTACTAGCTAGCTGGGCCTTGTGGCAGGCACCTTTAGTCCCAGCTACTCGGGAGGCTAAGGCAAGAAAATCGCCTAAGCCCAAGAGCTGGAGGTTGCCATGCGTTGTAATGCCATGGCATTCTATTGAGGGTGACAAAGTGAGACTCTGTCTCTTAAAAAAAAAAAAAAAAAGAAAGAAAGAAAGAAAAAGAAACATTACTGGGCAGCACCTGTGGCTCAGTGAGTAGGGTGCCAGCCCCATATACCCATATACCGAGGGTGGTGGATTCAAGTCTGGCCCCAGCCAAACTGCAATAAAAAATACCCAGGCATTGTGGCAGGCACCTGTAGTCCCAGATGCTCGAGAGGCAAGAGAATCACCTAAGCCCAACAGCTGGAGGTTTCTGTGAACCGTGATGCCACAGCACTCTACTGAGGGTGACAAAGTAAGACTCTGTCTCTAAAAAAAAATAAAATAAAATAAATAAAAGAATAGAGAGAAAGAAGAAAACATTACTAGCTAATTTCAATATTTCTTACAGTAGTGAATCAATCTAATATTCAAAATGTGTTATATAAGGTATCAATTAAAGGTAACATGTAACCATTAGAATAAAAATTTAAGTCTTTCTAAACACAAGGAGTTACAGCAAATTAAAAGAAACACAGGATGATATGTGAAATGTATGTCTATACAGAAAATATGACAGAACTGAATATCGGTCAATATGACATCAAGTATATCAATAAATGTAAAGGTGCTTAACTTATCTATAAAAAGACAAAGATTTTCAGATTGGTTAACAAAGAAAACTCCATTAAAGAACTATAAACAAGGGGTACTTTACAAAAAAATAAAAGGATGAGTCACGATATACTAGGTAAATGCAATTAAAACAAAAGAAGTCATCACAATATTGCTACCTCGTAATGTTTAACAAAAAGTAGTGAAGGAACACGAAGAAAATAGGAATTGGTGGATATTTCCTCAATATGATGAAGTATGATACATTAGCCAAAAAACAGCATCTGACTTAATAAAATCTAACAGGCTTTCTTGTAAAAGTTGAGACCTAATAACAGAATACATACAAAGAAAATCAAAACACTTTAGAAAACTAAGTGCTGTGAAGTGAATATATAAATTTCTTCTTCAGTTACCCAGCCTGTCTATATTCTGCCCCCTTCAATATGGACTTCAGTTAGCAGGAGTTCATTGCTGATAGTGTGATCTAGACTTTCCTTCCTAAAGAGCTGGTAATACTAGGAATTTGCCTATATCGAGGTGATATATTTTCTATTGATTTTATTAGAAGACCTGAGAGTACAAAAAAACATCTAAGGGAAAAAATATGCAAGGTTTCTACATTAAAAACTATAAAATGCTATTGGATTAAAGGTCTAAGTAGAAGAACATATAATATTGATTCACTAGTGTAAAAATATTTTTCCCAACCTGATCTATGGATTGCATACCCAAGATAATCAAAGCCCAAGATGTTTTTGTGTAAATTGACAAACCAATCATCAGACTTATACAGAAATGCAAAGGTTTAAGAATCACTAACATACTCTTAGAAGAAAAAAAAAGAAAGTGGATGGAATTACTCTACTAATTATTAAGACACTAGAAACCACAGTAATTATGAAGCAGGGTTTTGGCAAAAGATAAAGACACCACTGAAAAAAATAGCCCAGAAATAAACACACAGATATATGGACACCTAATTCATTAAAAAGTGGCATTACAGATAATGGAGAAAGGATGTTCTTCTTTTCAACAGAAGTACTGAGTCAATTAGATATTCAAATTGGAAAAAAACTAAAAGCCAAAATCCTATTATTTCACCTTGCCCCCTTTGCAAAAAAGACAAGTGGATTATAGTTTTTGGCTGGGGCTGGGTTTGAACCCACCACTTCTGGCATATGGGGCTGGTGCTCTACTCGTTCGAGCTACAGGCACCACCAGGACTAGTGAATTGTAAATCTCAACATAAAACATAATACATTAGAGCAACAGTTCTCAACCTGTGGGTCGTGACCCCTTTGTAAATGAAAATACATTGCAGCATTAGGAAGATTGAGAACCACTGCTTTAGAGTATCTAGAAGATAATGAAATGTCCACAAGACTTTGCTTATTATATTCAAGTAGCTAGTAAATATACTGTATATAAAAGGATTGAACTTCACTGTAAATCTGGGAAATGCAAGGACAAAGCACCAATGAGATACTACAACATACTCACCAAAATGCCTAAACTTAAAAAGACTGACAATATCAAATGTTACTGAAGGTTCACAGTGACTAGAATTATCATAAACTATCTCTGGGAACACAAGTGAGTAAAATCACTTTGGAAAACTGTGATGGCTGATCAGAGACACCACCTGCCAGAGCATATCAGTAAGAATGAAAAGAGATGAAGAGAAAAAGTAAACAAACAGACATAGCTCAGATGCAATTCTGAGGGAAGGTGCCAGAACTACAAGAGAATCCATGAGAAGAACCTACAAGTGAAATGAGGGGTAAGATATTGGCAGTGACCAACCCCCAAGCTGCTAGAAGTCCAGTGAAAAGGGTAGGTGGGGCAATTTGTTTCTCCCACCCTCAGATCTTTGACAGTCGGCAGGCTCCTGAGCTGCTGGAGTGTCTTTATATCCCCATGAACACAAAAACAGCTGCTGCCAGTGAACTAGGAGCTTCTCATGGACAAAGCACAAGGCTCTTCCTGGGCACTTCCCACCACTACAGACCCCAGTCTAGACAGCAGGTGCCATATCTCCTCTTTACCCACTCTGTGCCTTTGTCCTCCTGAGGGGGCTTCAAGCCATAAGTTTCTGTCTTGCTTGTACACAGACAAATATTTCCCAATTCCATCCCCAACTGGGGGAGCCACAGAGGTACACTCAGTCCCAGGGGATCTATATGACACCAGAGCCTGAGAGCCTGTGTCTTCCAGGTGGCTGCCTCCCAAACAGAGGACAGAGATGACCAGATGCTGGCTTTTGTCTATCCTTCCCTGAATCGCCCCATCCATAGCTTCTGAGAGAAGCAATTCAGCCACCACACTGAAGCTTCCACAGAGACTGGGCTCAAATCTTTCCTCTTGAAGTCTTGCAGCAGAATAGGGGTGCTCCAACAGTGAGCTCCCTGCTCACTGGTCTCCCCAGTGCTACTTGCCAAGGGATTCCATCAGAGCACACTCCAAAGTGGAGAGACATCAAATCCGCTTGAGCACCACATAGGCAACCTATGATCAGCATGCTTCTCTTTGGCACAGACAGGGAGTGATCTTCAGGGACCTGGGGACATGCCTGCAAGCCAGGTCCCATACCCCCAGGACTCAATTGTGTTGCTCAGGGGCATGAAGGGGAGATGTGTGAACTAATCTCAGAAAGTGAGGAAGCCTGCATGGGCAGAACTGAGAGGAGGGCTCATGGGGGCCCAGCTGCAACATTGTTCTGGAACACCCCTCAGCCCACAGGAAGGCCAGGCCAGGCCAGGACCCAGGGTAGGGAAGCTCTCAGCACACAACACAGTTGTTGGGAAGCTCAGCTAGTTTGAGCTTCTGCCTGCCAGAAGATGCCAATAAAGATGGCAAAGAAGGGAAAAGAGAGAAGAGCAAAGCCCACTGCAGACAGCCCAATTGTGAATCTCAGGCGGTCCGTCTCCACAGACAGACTTTTTGGTAGGGGTCACTTCAGCCCCTTCCTGGCAGCTTTCTCCAGAAGCTAGGAGCAGACCTCTGACTCCTACCAAAACAGCTACCTTGCCAGGATTTGTGCAGCTCAACCAACCCAACCCTTCCCAGCCTTACTTCCCCCACTTGCCTTGCTGTACTAGAGAATAAGGGCTCATCTGGATGTTCCAGGGCCTCACTCACAAACTGAGACACTCGAATGCTTCTCCTGAGGGACTAGAGCTGGTAACAGGCCCCCAAAACAACACCGCAGTTCTTTCCTTCTGGCAAGTGTCACCTACTAACAGACAGGTCAATTTGCACATCTTTTTGCACATCTCAGTCATATGGATAAGGTAAATTCTCACCCACAGTACTGTCGGTTTGTTACCGACCCACAGTGACCTGCGCTCTAAGTGCCGAGTCTGAGAGAGCAGAGCAGAGCCTTGGAACACATAGACACACAGACAGACAAAGACTCACAAGACACAAGAGGTAGGGTATGGTTACCAGCCTAAGCTATGTAACAGTTTATTGGTACTCAGGCTACATCTTCTATAGGAAATCTTATAGGGAAGTTACATATTTTCTTTTAGAGCTTTTACAAGGATCTCAGATTCCTGGAATTATGTTATCTCGGTATCCTGAGGCCTTACACAGAGATGTATATCGCACGTTCCTATAACTAATTGCCCCTGAGACTATGCACGTAGGTACATGTCTCAAGGGTTAAGGTCATGGGATTAGAGCAGGTCAAGTCAAAGGTGGCTGCCCAGTTAGGCCTAAGAGGCTAACACAGTACTACCTGCTGTATCAGTGAACAAACTGGATATGCAATACCACTCACACTGTTAAGAAGACCAACAAGCTGGGGAGAGAGAAAGGATTTGAAAGACACTATTTTCTCTCTCATCAAAGTCAGACAGGAAATCTGCCCACCCACGTAGGTTCCACTGCCATAGCCTACGCACAAGTAACAACTGAAAAAATCAGCACACTAAGTATATCTATCACTAAAGCATTTATCCAAAACCTGATCATCAAAGTACCCATAAGCAAAAAGAGAGTTTCTTACCCAACAGATGCTACAAAGAAACCCATGTAAGTTGGGAGAGAAGCCCATCTAAACAAAAGAAAATCCCAAATATATGAACCAACTGTATATGAAAATCCCAATATATGAACCAAATATACGAATCAACTGCTCCAGATGAGAAGAAATCAGCAAAAGAACTTCAGGAGTATGAAAAATGAGAGCAAAAGGACACACCCTCCCCCCAGAGGAATGCCAGCTATCTAGCAAGGGATACAAACCAAAATGAAAATCTTGAAAGGGTAGGTAAGAATTCCGAATGTGGATTGTAAGGAAGCTCAAGAAAACCTAAGAGAAAAATGGAAAACCAACTCAAAGAAACCAGAAAAATAATCCAGGAAATGAATGATAAGTTTACTAAAGGGATAAACATATTAAAGAAAAAAAAGTAGAATTTCTGAAATGAAAACTGCATTTAAAGAAATGCAAATCAGGATGGAAAGTTTTTATAATAAATGAGACCAGGAAGAAGAAAGAATCTGAGAGCTTGAAGACAGCTCTTCTGAATAAACTCAGTCAGTCAAAGATAATGAACTGAGAATTGAGAGGAGGGAACAAAGCCTGCAGGAAATATGAGATTGGGTAAAAAGACCAGATATAAGAATTACAAGCATCCCTGAGAAGGAAGAAAAAAATGTACAAGGGCTGGAAAACCTATCTGAGAAAGTAATTGAGGAAAACATTCCTGCTTTTGCTAGAGATTTAGATATCTGTGTACAAGAAGCTCATTGAACACCTATGAGATTCATGGCAAAGAGGAAATCACCAAATCACCAAAATATAGTCATCACACTTGCCAATGTCACTCCAGGGAGCCAAGCAGCAAAAACATCAAGTAACTCACAAAGGAAAACCCAGCAGGCTAACTGCAGACTTCCAACTGACACCTGACAAGCCAAAAGGGATTCCGGCCCCATCCTCAGTGTTCTTAAATAGAACTGCTAGCCTAGAATTTTGTATTCTGAAAAACTATGTTTCTTAAATAAAGGTAAAATAAAGGCTCTTCCAGAGACACACATACACTGAGGAAATTTGTCAAGACCAGAACTGCTGTGCAGGAAGTATTTGGAACTGCATAATACATGAATTAATAAATGATCACTGTGAAGTTACCACAAAACTTAAAAACTCAGAGCTCAGATAAAATAATACAAGAGATAAAACAATGAATTAAATACTAACCAACAGTATGAACAGAACAGCATACCACATATCAATTCTCTTAATCAACATGAATGGTTTGAGTTCCCTACTCAGGATACACAGGCTGGCTGAATGGATTAAAAAAAAAAAAAAACTAAAATACAAAATAAAAAAATATGTTCTGTCTCCAGGAAACACGTCTAACACACAAGAACTCATAGAGATCCAAGGTGAAGGGATGTAAAGACTATACCATGAAAATGGAAACCAGAAGAAAGTAGGTGTAGCCATTCTCAGATTAGATAAAATTCACTTTAAATCAGCAATAGTAAAGAAAAAGATGGTCATTTTTTTACTTTATAATATAAAAAGGAACAATTCAACAACAAAATATAATAAGGAACAATTCAACAACAAGAAAAAACTATCCTAAATATTTATGCACCAAACACAAAAGCACCCAGATTCATAAAGCAAACCCTACTAGATCTAAGTAGAGAGATAAACAGCAACATTCAACTCCACTGACAGAAGTGGACAGAACATTCAAGCATAAAATAAATAAAACACTGCACTTAAATGGGACACAAGAACAAATGGGCCTAACAGACATATACAGAACATTTACCCCAAAACTACATGGAGCGTTCTCTGATGTTAATAGTATTTTATTTGCTCTAATTTTGCTGATTTTCTTGAGTTCTTTGTAGATTCTAGCTATTAGCCCTTTGTTGGATTCATAGCATGCAAATCGCTTAAGCCCAGGAGTTGGAGGTTGCAACTTTCCCATTCTGAAAGTTGCCTCTTTGGTTTGTTGGTTGTGTCCTTAGCTGTGCAGAAGCTTTTTAACTTGATCAGGTCCCATTTATTTATTTTTATTGTTGCTGCAGTTGCCATTTGGGGTCTTCTGCATAAATTCTTTCCCCAAGACTGATATCATTTAGAATTTTTCCCACATTTCATTGTAATGTTTTTGTAGTTTCATGTCTTAGGTTTAAATCTTTTACCTATTAATGAGTTAATTTTTGTAAGTGGCAAGAGGTACGGGTCCAGTTTCAGACTTTTACATTGGCTAACCAGTTCTCCCAGTGCCATTTATTACATAAGGATTCTTTACCCCACGGTATGCTTTTATTTGCTTTATCAAAGATCAGATGGTGCTATGGGACTGGTTCTCATATTATCTCTAGGTTCTCTGTTCTGTTACACAAATCTATGTCTCTATTTTTGTTCCAATATCCTGCTGTTTTGATCACTATAGAATTGTAAGATAACCTGAGGTCTGGTAAGGTGATGCCTCTAGATTTGTTCTACTTTTGGAGAATTGCATTTGCCATTCAGGGTTTTTTTCTAGTTCCATATGAAATGTGGAATTATTTTTTTGAGATCTTCTAAGTATGATGTTGGTATTTTAATAGGTACTGCATTAAATCTGTAGATTGCTTTGGGTAGTATAAGACATTTTAACAATGTTGCTTATTCTAAGTCATGAGCATATTTTCATCCATCTGTTAACATCCTCTACAATTTTTTTCTCAGTGTTTTATAGTTCTCTCGTTAAAAGACAGTTCACATCCTTTGTTAAGTAGATTTCAAGGTATTTCATTTTCTTTGGTACAATTGTGAAGGGAATATAATTAATCAAATCTTTAATTCTGGCTTGGCACCTGTAGCTCAAGTGGCTAAGGCCAGCCACATACACCAGAGTTAGCGGGTTTGAATCCAGCCCCGGCCTGTCAAACAACAACTACAACCAAAAAATAGCCAGGCATTATGGCAGACACCTGTAGTCCTAGCTACTTGGGAGGCTGAGGCAAGAGAATCACTTAAGCCCAGGAGTTGGAGGTTGCTGTGAGCTATGATGCCACAGCACTCTACCCAGGGCAACAGCTTGAGGCTCTGTCTCAAAAAAAAAAAAAAATCTTTTATTCTCAGTTTGTCTGTTGTTGGTGTATATGAAGGTTCCTGATTTGTGAACATTGATTTTATACCCTGAGATATTATTGTAGATCTTGATCATTTCCAGCAATCTTGTGGTTGAGTCCTTGGGATTTTTGAGAATTATATCATATCATCAGGAAAGAGTGACAGTTTAATTCCTCTTTCCCCATTTGGATACCATGATATCCTTCTTTTGCCTGATGGTATTGACTAGGACTTCCAGCACTATGGTGAATAGCCATGGTGACAGTGGACATCCTTGTCTAGTTCCAATTCTAAGCAGAAATGCTTTCAGTTTTTCTCCATTCACTATGATATTGGCTATGGGTTTGTCATAGATGGTTTCTATTAGTTTAAGAAATGTCACATTTCTGCCTTTTTTTTTAAGTGTTCTTATCACAAAAGGGTGCTGAAATCTGTCAAATGTTTTTTGTCTATTGAGAGGATCATATGGTCTTTGTTTTTACTTCTGTTTATGTGAATTATATTTGTAGATTTTTATATGCTGAACCAGCCTTGCATCCCTGGAATGAAGCCCACTTGGGTCCTGATGTTTTGTTGTGTTGATGTATAGATCAATCTTATTTGCTGGGATTTTAGTCAGTATTTTTGTGTCGATATTTATTATATTGGTCTGTAATTTTCTTTTTTAATTGAGTCCTTTCCTGGTTTTGGTGTCACGGTGCTATTTAGATCACAGGAGGAGTGGGGGAAGGGATTCTTTCTTCTAAATGTTTTGGAATAGGTTCTCCAGTTTAGGTACAAGCACTTCTTTGAAGATTTTGTAGAATTCTGGTGTGAAACCATCTGGTCCAGGACTTTTTTTGTTGGGAACTTTTTTACAGTTGCTGTAATTTTGGTGCTTGATATTAGTCTGTTCAAGAGTTCTATTTCTTTATGGTTGAGTCGAGGGAAAGGATGTAATTCTAAGAATTTGTCCATTTCCTTCACCATTTCAAATTTCTTGGCATAGAGTTGCTTATAGTAGTCAGTGATGATCCTTTGTTTCTCAGTGGTATCTGTTGTTTTGCCCCCTTTTCCTTTCTGATTGAGCTTATTAGAGATCTTACTTTTCTGCTATTTAAACTGGCCAAAGGTCTATTGATTTACTTGTATTTTATCAAAACCAACTTTTTGTTTTGTTAATCTTCTAAATGGTCCTTTTGTTCTCAATTTCATTTAGTTCTCATCTAATTTTGGTTATTTTTCTTCTACTTTGATTGGGATTGGATTTCTCTTCCTTTTCCAGTTCCTTGAGATGATTAATTAGGTTGTTGATTTATGCTCTTTCTGTTCACTGGATATGGGCATTTAATGTGATAAATTTCCCTCTTATGAGGACATCTGCAGTATTTGATGACTTGTGGCTTTGCTGTCATTTTGTTCAAGGAATTAAGTCATTTCCCTTGCCTCAGCTGTCATTAAGCAAAAGTTGTTGAGTTTCCATGACTTCATGTGGAACTCTGTTTTTCTGCTATAATTCAATTCTATTTTTATTCCATTATGGTCTGTGTGGATACAAGGTATTCATTTTATTCTTTTAAATTTGGGCAGTACCCATAGCTCAGTGGGTAGGGTGTCAGTCACATACACCAAGGCTAGCGGGTATGAACCCAGCCCAGGCCTGCTAAACAACAATGACAACTGAAACAAAAAAATAGCCTGACGTTGTGATGGGTGCCTGTAGTCCCAGCTACTTGGGAGGCTGAGACAAGAATCACTTAAGCCCAAGAGCTTGAGGTTGCTGTGAGTGGTGACTCCATGGCACTCTACCTAGGGTGACATAGTGAGACTCTGTTTCAAAAAAATAAAAATAAAAAAATAAATTTGCTAAGGTTTGATTTGTGTCCTAGGATGTAATTGATCTTGGAAAATGGTCCACTAACTGGTGGCTCTGGGCTCCTTTGGATCTGATCTTCTCTGTGACTGCCCACACCTCTCTTTCTTTCTCTTTCTCATCTTTATCCTCATAGTTCTCAGTGAGGTCACTAAACAATTCTTTTACCTCTCCCTGTGATCTACCTCCCCAATTTCAATTGCTCTGAGTTCACTTCAGTCTAATCCTCCTCCTTCTAGCTGGGTCAGTCCACTGAGAAATGCCTCTATTCAGCCTTTTGCTCCCTATCCCCTTTTGCAAAAATTTGGATGGAACTAAAGACCATTATCCTAATTGAAATATCTAAGGACTAGAAAAACAAACACCACATGTCCTCACTATCAATTTTGAACTAACTGATGTGCACACACATGCATAGATGAAGTAAAATTCAATGGAAATCAAGCAGGGTTGAAGTGGGAGGATGGGATTGGCACAAATCTCTCTAATGGGTATAATGAACACCATCTGGATGATGGGTATACTTATAACCCTAACTTAAGCATTACAGAAGTGATCCATGTAACCAAAAAGATCTGTGCCTTCATAATAGTTTGAAATTTTTAACAAAGCAGATATGTGTATACTGAGTCATCATGTATGGGTGTATTCAACATTAGTATATTCCCCAAGAAAATGTGTGTACATCTACAACAACAAATACATATAAGAATGTTCACAGCAGCACCATTCCTAGCAATCAAACACTGGAAACATCCTAAAGGTCCATAATTTATAAAATGACTAATTTTGCAGTAGATTTGTAAAAGAGACATTTTATGTTGACTTTTAAAAAATTATGATTACACTCAACAATACAGATGACCTTACCAACAAAATATTAAGTAAAATAAGCCAGACACAAATGAATATATACTGCTGATTTCCATTTATATAAAATTCAAAAACAGGTCTCTACCTATGTTAGAATTTAGGATAGTGATTAACTTTAAGGAGGAAGGGGGATAAAAATTGAGGAGCCAAAGCATTCTCCTAGGGTAATGACAATTTTCTATTTCTTTATCTGTATTGTGGTTATATGGATTTTTGCTTTCTTAACATTGAACTATCCATTATGTTTTATGTATGGGTGTTGTACTTTGCCAAAAAAATAAAAATACTTCCAATTTCGAAAAATGTCTCCAAATTTTGATAATGTTTATTAAATTTCAATAATTATTTTACTGAAATTTTATTCACTCCTTTCTCTTTTTATAGCCTGGTGAGAGTAAAAGAAAACCCAGATCAGTCTTTCAAGAAGCAGTTGGACTAACTCCTTTTTACACTTCATCAAACCATCGTCCGGTTCATAAATCTAACACTGTTGAACTTCATGCACTGGCACACATAGGAGGCAAACATCAAGTGAACAGATAAAAGATCTGGAAAGAAAAACACACATTTAAACAGTATTTTCTACCTAAAAAAACTGTAGGAAACAATTTTTAATGTTTCCTACATTTAATGAAAATGCCATTTTCATATCATAAATATTGTTTTGGTCGACCTGGCTTTAAAAATCGATTTATAAATCTGATCCCTTCAAAAATCGATTCAAAACAAATAACCACCGCTTTTCTGCCCACTGGACTTTCTATTAACACTCTACATGAACCAAAAACAATCCATTCAAAAACAATCACCACCGCTTTTCTACCTACCGAAATTGATATTAACACTATACACGGCCCCAAAATCCACCCAAACACAGTCTCCACCTCTTTTCTGCCCAACGAAGTTGATATTAACTCTGTAAATGGTCCCAATATCAGCCCAAACACAGTCTCCACCTCTTTTCTGCCCAACCACGTTGATATTAACTGTGTAAATGGCCTGAAAATCTGCCCACAGTCTCCACCGCTTTTCTGCCCAACGAAGATGATATTAACACTGTAAATGGCCCAAAAATCAGTCCAAACACAGTCTCCACCTCTTTTCTGCCCAACAAAGTTGATATTAACACTGTATATGACCATTCAAAAACAGTCACCACCTCTTTTCTACTCAATGAAGTTGCTATTAAAACCATACATGACCCCCAAATCCATTCAAAAACAGTCACCACTTCTTTCTACCCAGTGAAGTTGCTTTTAATGCACTACGCGTAGCAAAAATCCATACAAAAACAAGAACCACCTCCGGCACACTACACCACAGAGCTATAACTGGCATGCTACCCCATGGAGCTATAACTGGCACTCTACATGGCCCAAAATTTCCTTCAGAACCAGTAAGGAACTCTTTTTTCAACCCAATCAAGTTGCTGTTAACACTCTAAATAACCCAAAAGCCAATTTTAACCCAATAGCCATCCCTTTTCTACCCAACCAAGTTGCTGTTAATACCCTAAATGACCCAAAAGCCAATTTTAACCCAATGGCCAGCCCTTCTCAACCCAATCAAATTGCTGTTAACACTTTAAATAACCCAAAAGTCCAGTCACTATTCTACCCAATCAAGCTGCTATTATGCCTACTATTTCTAAATCTACTGCAGAAGTAGAAACTCAAATACCTCATGTGCCAACTCTGAACTGAAAATGACTGCAGCAACCACTAAAGCTAAAACCAACAATATAATGAAATCTGAACCCAAAACAATTCCAGCAATGATTTATATATCTGAAATCACCAGACTCCACTGTTGAACCCAAAACCATCTGACACATTCCAGCTGAACACAAAACCACTCTAGAGACTACCATTAAACTCAAAACCAGCCCCATTAATAGCGTTGAACCCAAAATCACCCTAGTGATCACTGCTATGCTTAAAAATCACCCCAGAGAACACCATTGCACCTAAAGCTGCCTAAAACCATGCCAAAGGCCATGACTGAAATTGTAACGACCCCATTAATCACATCTAAACTCAAAGCTAAACAAGCAAATACTTCTGCTTTTGAATCCAGCCCAATGACTACCACTGAATTTAAAAACAGTTTGGTAACCTCTGTTAAGCCAAAAGAGCATTCCAATAACCTCCACTGAATTCAAAAGAACCACAACAGTCACCAGTGAAGCTGAAATTCCAGAAAACACTGCAGAACCTGAAACTACTCAGGAAAAGACTAGTGAACAAGAAACCATGTCCAAACATAGCTCTCAAACTCAAAATCAACTCTGAAATTATTACTGAACCCAGAAGTATCCCACAAACCTCCACCAATCCTGAAATCACCTCAAAAATCACTTTAGAACCCCAAAAACCTTCCCAAAAGCACTGCTGAGCATGAAAATATTCCAAATGCCACCTGTAAGCCCAAAGACCATGACTAATGACTGAAATTTTAATCATTCCAAATACTACTAATGAACCTGAAATCACCACCAGAACTACTACTGACTGTAAAATCACCCCCAGAAGCCCCTTGTGAACATGGAGCCTTCAAAGAAACCACTAATGAACCCAGAGACAACTTCAGATCATCAAAATTGCAAACCACTCAAGGAACCACTAATGAACCCAAAACCACGCCAGAAGCCACTGCCAAAACTAAGAGAACCCCCAGAAACCATCACAAAACCTGAAACCCTCCCAAAAAGCAGTGTTGAACAAACTACTCAAGAGACCAGCACTGAACCAAACGCCATCACAGAGATCACCTTGAATAAAACCAGCCAGAATGCTAGCACCAAATAGGAAACCACCTCCAAAAGACTCTGTTGAACACAAAATCAATCTTAAGAATACTCCAGAAGAGGAAAGTACACCCAAAAAAGCCAATGGACCCAAAATCACACCCCCAAATCCACCCCAGATACTGAAACTCCTTTGCAAAGAACTGTTGAATCTGAAACAACCCCCCAGAAATTACCATTGAGCCTGAAACCACCCCCAGAAAGCACTGCTAAAGCTGAAATCCCCCCCCTACTAAACCAAAAATAATCCTAGGAAAACCTGCCCAAACCAAACTATCCCAGGAACCACTAATTAACATAAGTCTGCTCAAGAGAACACCACTGAACTAAAGACCACCCCACAGACCACAACCAAATTGGAAGCCACTACAGAAACTGCTGATTAATCCAAAGCATCCTACAACACAGTGACAAAATGAAGACAAACCACAAAACATTTCTGAATAGGGAGCCAGTCCAGAACCACCTTCAAACCCAAAACTACTCCGGAGAACCCCTGAACCTGAAACCACTCCCAACAACTAACAGCAAATTCCAAACCTCCCAGAGTTTGCCAGACACCACCAATGAGCCTGAAACTTCTTCAGAGATCACTGCTGGATCTGAGACCATCCCAGCTACTGTCATTAAACTCCATATCACCCAAGAAACCTCTGCCATCCCCAAAACCATCCAGAAATCCCTACTGAACCCCAAACTACCCTATTACAACTGTTGAACCTGAAACCACCCTAATGTTCCCTGTGCTTAAAATCACCTGAAGTTTCCCCAACAACAATCGCTGAACACAAAACAGCTCTGCCAAAGTAGAGATGTCCAGCTCTAGACCTGAAACATCCACTGCCTGGGCCACAGTGACCTGCGCCACAACTGAACTGGCCACCACCACTTTCTTACCACATTTCCTTCTACTGCGACAAGCACAGCTCAGCTCTCATTACTTGAGCCACCTGTACGCTTCCTCAGCACCTCAGTACAGAGCAAGCACCCACACTACATTTGTGGACCATCAACCTCGAAAAACCCTCTTTCCTGCCTTAAGCATTACTGCTAAAACTACCAGGTTAAAAATACAGTCATAACATGCTTTCAACTTTGTCCTCAAAGAACAAAGGGCAAAGTACAATTTCAGCTACTACTACATCCCCCATCACAAAAATACCCACCTATAACAATTACTAAGACAAAAATTATTCACAGTTTAGAATGATATCCCTGTTTCTCTGCTATGGTTACTGTACCCCCAAACTATATCACCTATAATCAAAAATGAGCAACTGCTTTCAAAAAAGCCAGATTTCACCAGATGGAAATCTATCTGGTTAAATTTTAAAAATAAAACTTTATTTATGTATTATCACTCAGGATTGTGGGTTAGACCCCAAGCCAAAGGAGCCACCCAGGAGGAAACACTACCACCCCCTCTAATTCCTAGAATGAACCATTCAGCTTAAAATGAGTAAAAATACTCATCAAAAATATGAATTCTCTCTTGAATATTTTTGGGTTTTTATTTCTCTATGATTCAAGGATAAATAATCAAAACCTCTGGCCATCTGTTAATAAGGTTGGAGTGTTCCACTAAAACTATAAAAAATGGAATGTGCCTATAAAGAGAATTGAATGGGAACCTGCTGACAAACAGCTTCATAAAACCCTAATTATGGAAGAAACTGGCAAAAACAAGAAGCGTATGTTGTTAAGTTTAATTAACTTCATTCATTACAGATCAGATTTCAATCACCTGTTTTAATCAAAACTACTGGTATTGGTTTTGCTGAAGAATATTACAATGCAAATTTTCATGGAGTGTTTATGTGATGCTATGAAACAATTTGTCAATTAATGACAAATTCAAGCTACAAAATGATAGAAATGTTGGTTCTTTTCAGAAACACATGGCTCTAGTTACTCAAATTGTTTTAGTGCACTCTTTCTCACAGATTTTTAACAATCCAAATAATTCAGTCCTAAAATTTAAGCCCGCCATAAATCCTTCAAAAGCTAGTTTTAAATTATATATGTTTATACAACAAATGTGATTTTCTTCTGATATGGCACAAAAATATTATTTTGAAGAATGTATAGTCATTTTTTTCTTTGAACACTTCTGACAGCTATGTAAATCTCAATTTTAATTGTTCTGTAGCTAATAAATGGTTTAAAAGAATCCCGTATGTGTGTGGGTCTGTGGGGGAAGATGTGTAGGTTGATAGGTACAAAACTATGTATAGAAGGAATAATATGATTTTCTTTAAATGACAAAATATAAAACTCTTTATCCTAAATTTTTTGAGGTATTACAAAAGAATCAATACAATAAACTAACAATTTCAAGGAAAAAACAGACTTAGTATTCCAATGGGGACTAATGCTGACAGGGTATGTGACAGATGATGTCAGGGGGTTGCTGCAGCATATCCACCAACCCCAGCACATGCTCCCTGTGGACTTTGTGTGTCACTGTGCAAATTCCCTAACATTTTTATGAGGGCCAAATAAGATGTTTGTGCAATACAGAGTCTGGCACCCAGCAGTGCTCACTCACACTGAGCTCTCACAGCGATGCTCACCTAGTGCTAAGCATCAGTGGCACCCCGTTCCTTTCATAGGCAAATAATGTGTACTGTAGCCAGGCGAAAAGGTATGTTGGCCAATCTTCCAAACATAATTTAAATGGATATATTTCATGCTCTAATAAAATAAACTTAAATCAATTTTAGACTTAAAGGTTTTAAACAATCAAAGATTTATTTTTGAGATAGGTCTCACTCTGTCACCCAAACTAGAGTCCAGTAGCATGATCACTATAACCTTGAATTCCTGGGCTCAAGAAATTCTCCTGCCTCAAACTCCCAAATAACTAGGATTACAAGCAAGTACCACCATATCCAGCTTATTTTTATGTTTATTTGGTAGAAACAGCAACTCGCTATGCTTCCCAGGCTATGCTGGAACTCCTGACCTCAAGCAATCCTCCAACCTCAGTTTCCCAAAGTGCCTGGATTATATCCATGAGCCACTGCACTCAGTCAGATTTGTTAAATAAAAATTAGTCTCCTTATCCCCATAAATGTCCAACACTATCTCCAAAATTATGTACAGAATGATCATGATCACACAATAAATACATCACGCTCTGGGCTGAATTGTGCTGCCCCTCAAATGCCTACGTGGAAGTCCCAGCCCTCCATCCTTCAGAATGTGACCATAGTTAAGAGATGAGGTTTCTAAAGAGATGATCAGATTCAAATGGGGCCTCTCAGGTGGGCCCTAATCCAATAAGGCTTATCCTTATAAGGGGAATTTGATGTGTTCCCAGAGGAGAGACTGTTAGGATACAGTGAGGGTGGCTGCCTGCCAGCCAAGAAGAGGAACCAAGGCTGCTTACAGGCATCCAAAGGTACTCAACAAAACACCAGTGATTCTTTCTGTGCCTCAGAATTTTTCACATTATCCTCATTTCTACAATGCCCATGAGTATTAGTTTCTAAAGCCATCACAACAAAATACTACAGATGGGATGCTTACTCAGCAAAAACATATTATCTCACAGTTCTGGAGGCCAGAAGTCCAAGGTCAATTACAAAAGCCTTATGATTCCATGTAGCTTCACTTCCTTACTCTGCATACAGCCACTCTGGGGGTTAGGGCCTCAACAGGGGAATTTGAGGAGGACACATGCATTTAGTCCATACACCATCTACATGTCCAATCACTATGTTGTAATCTTCTTCCCTATATAGAGGTTGAGGGCAAACATGAACTTGGCCACAGCCCTGCTGCCCAGTGGGGAGAACACAAGGCTGGATCTTTCATAGTGAGAAAGATCCCTTACTGCTCAGCCAGCAAGTAGTCCAAGGTTACTCAGGTTAGCAGTGCTATAGACAGTACCCTCACTGACTCTGATGCTTTCTGGATTCCAACTCGATACAGGCTCAATCATCCAGAAATCTATTCCAGAAGCATCCATTCATTTGAAGTGACCAAACCTTTGGCTTACATGGCTGCTGCCAATGCAACCCCAATGTTCTCACCGAAGGCTGCAGGAGTGTTCCTCTTCCTGTTGGCTTTGGCCAATCTGAGGACTATGTCGGGATGGCTTCTTGGCAATGAATCTCTCAGGAGTTCATTGAACTTTTATTGCCTAGATGCCCAGATTTCTAGCAAGACCTAGGACATTTGCCTCAAGTATTCCCTCAAATAGATTTTCCTCTGTGCATTTTCTCCTTTACCCTCAGGGATGCCCATGATTCTTATGTTAGACTTCTTTACATAATCCCGTATTTCCTGTAGACTTTGTTCTTTCCTCTATTTCTCTGTTCTTTCTCTTTAACTGACCTGTTTAATTCAAAGGTGTTGTCTTCTAGCTCCAATATTTTTTTCTTCTCCCTGATCAAACCTCCTCTTAAGGCTTTCTACTGTGTTTATATTTCTTTGAATGAATTTTTCTTTTCCAAAATGTTATTAAGTATATTGATATCAAACATTAGACAGGAGACATATACAAATAATTTTTGGTAACAAAATGAGAGAAAGATTTCCAAATTTTCCCATATTGAAAAGAAATACAAAATCATGTTGAGATCAGATTTTTGATAACCAATAGATGAAAAGACAATGGCTGAGGGTTTCCAAAGTACTGATGAAAGAGGACTTGGAACCTATAATTTTATATCCAACCAAACAGGATATTTTGCAAATTGTGTTCTCTATAAAACAACTTATACTCAGAAAGAAATTACTTTTTCACTTGCCTTATGGATTCATTGTAGGGGTTACTTTGTAGGGACAACGTACTGAATTTTTCACAAATGTGTGAATAGCAATTTATCAGAAAAAGGTTAGAAAATATGCATGCATTAGCAAAGAAAATTCATAATTCATCTTTAAGTTTGACAACTTTTTTAAATACTTCAAAAAGTCACCAACAAACCTCCATCTGATATAAATTAGATTTTCATTATTAGTCTCTATGTTAGTTCCTTTGCAGCTGCTATAACAAAATAGGTGAAACTGAGAACTCTATAAAAAATAGAAATTGCTTTCTCACAGTTCTGGAGAGTGGGAGGTCTAGATCAAGCTGCGGGTGAGGGGCAAGGGAGGATGCAGCTACCTGCTGAGGGCTGCTCTCAGTTCATCCCCTTGGGATGCAGGCACACTGGGTTTTCATCTGGTAGAATGGAGAAGGACAAGAGAGCCTAACATGGCATCGACACTCTTATTTTTTTTAATTTCAGATTAATATGAGGAAACAAATGATTAGGTTACATTGTTTACATTCTTATGGTGAAGTCCAAGCTGTACTTAGAACCCTACACCAGGAGGTATGTCATGTACCCCTACATTGTGCCCATTAGGTGAAAGCTTTCTCTCCACTCTCTCCTCCCCCTTCCCTCATTTGAGTTTGTGTTTTTGTTCTTGTGTGAGTGTGTAGATGTTCATCTATTGGTTTCTTACTGGTATTGAGCACATTGGATTATTGCTTTTCCATTCTTATGATACTTTCCTAAGTAGAAAGTTCTTCTATCCAAGTAAATACAAAAGGAGTAAAGTCTCCATCTTTTTATGGCTGAATAGTAATCCATGGTACATGTATACCAGGGTTTATAAGGGCTTTAATTGTCTTGTGGCCTCAATACCTCATAATACAAATCACTCTTGCCATTAAATATCAGCACCTGAACCTTAGAGGGGTCACATTCAAATAATAGCACTCTATTTTATTACAAAACATTTTGGACATTCTACTCTTTAAAACAATATAATTGGGAAAAATAAAACAATATAATTGGTATATTTTTCTTTTTTTTTTTTTTGAGACAGAGTCTCACTTTGTCACCTTTGTTAGAGTGTCATAGCTCACAGCAACTTCAAACTCTTGGTCTCAAGTGATTCTCTTGCTTCAGCCTACCAAGTAGCTGGGACTGCCGGCACCCACCAGCACACTTGGCTATTTTTAGAGACAGGTTCTCACTGTGGCTCAGGATGATCTAGAACAGTGGTTCTCAACCTTCCTAATTCCTCCTAATGCTATGACCTTTAATACAGTTCCTCATGTTGTGATGACCCCCAACCATAAAATTATTTCCATTGCTACTTCATAACCGTCATTGTGCTACTGTTATGAATCATAATGTAAATATCTGATATGAAAGATGTATTTTCATGATTACAAAGGGGTTGAGACCCACAGGTTGAGAACTGCTGGTCTAGAACCTGTAAGCTCAGGCAATCCACCTGCCCTGGCCTCCCAGAATGCTGGGGTTACAGGCCACTGCACCCAGCCCAACTGGTATATTTCTTAATTGAAAACACATTAACTGTTCTACATTATAATATACTAAAAGTGGATTCGCTCCACCATGCTGTGAAACTCCTTTACTTTTTTTTCAATGTATATCTTCACTCTCCACACTAATAAGACAAAATAGAAACTATTGTGATATAGCCCCTGTTTATTCTTAGAGCAACAGCTCTACTAACAACAGACAGTGGTCCTGGATAGAACATAAAATGGGAATGCTTGAGTTTGGGGCCTATCAGTATGCAGATTAAGTGCTGGTAAAGCTTACCTTATTTTTTTTTATTTTTAACTAAAGACTAAATAAGTCCTAGAATTTTTTCCTGCACTTAATCGTTCATCTTTCACACACCCCAGGGTGAGGGTGCCCCCCTGTAGAGACTTTCAATAAGGAGTAACTCATGCCTTGAGGGCCTTCTGCACAGCTAAAAGTCTGTCTTTGTTGCAAGGATGTACACAGTGCCATCAGATACTGCAACCACGTCCAAGGTGAAGGCCTCTATTGGAACTTTAGGACTCATAGGTTTGAAGTTGCAAAAAAAAGATCCAAGAAATGCCAGTGTGAAGATTAAGTTTAGCCTAAAAACTGAAGAGTTTTGTCGATAGCCTCAGAGTTAAATTGTCATTTGACACCAAATATATTAGTATCAATCAATATTGCAAATTGTTTGTGTAACCTTTCTAAAATCCACATTGTCATGGAAAATGGAATACAAACTATTGTGATATTCCTGACAGCTTATCCCTCAGTCAGATGCCTCCTTGAACAAAGGTCAGTGCACCACAGCAGAAAACCATTTGGCCTCCTATAATAACTTTACTCTTTTCTCAAAAAAGAAAATCTCAAATGTCTGAATACTTGTATATTTTTTCTTTAAATTTCATTACTGTGCTAGAGATATGCACACAGTGAAAAACCTTTATAAGAAAAGTTATACTTAGGAATCATTTTTTCAGCTGACAGAAATAGGTTTGTTTTTTTTTAATATCTATCCTGTTTGCACTTAAATCTCCCATATAACTGTCTCAACAATTAGTCATATAATATAAACATAAAACAGTCCACACATTTAAGTGTAGTTCATATTAGTTTTCCACAAGTACTAAATCTTCATGCATTTGACTGAAGAGTCTAAGCCCCATCTCATTGTATAGAATGCTGCACTGTCCCTGGAGATCTGGAGATCTCATCTAGGTAAAACCTCCAGCTTGTATTTACTATGCCTTGTAAGTAGGCTTGTCTTGCTGTTATTAATCATCAATTGACTTTTACTCTAAAAACAGTGCTCTGAGCCACTAAAACAGCAGTTCTCAACCTGTGGGTTGCGACCCCTTTGTAACAATGAAAATACATCCTGCATATCAGATATTTACATTATGATTCATAACAGTAGCAAAATGACAGTTATGAAGTATCGAAGAAAATAATTTTATGGTTGGGGGTCATCACAACATGCGGTAATATATTAAAAGGTCACAGCATTAGGAAGGTTGAGAACCACTGCACTAAA
This sequence comes from Galagoides demidoff, assembly GCA_963574575.1. Taxonomy (NCBI): domain Eukaryota; kingdom Metazoa; phylum Chordata; class Mammalia; order Primates; family Galagidae; genus Galagoides; species Galagoides demidoff. The sequence continues at coordinate 10,660 of CAUYQV010065799.1, read as the reverse complement.
ACAAGAATATTCTATAATTCTCGATATCAAGTGCCTTAGTGCCTTAGATGTGTAATTTGAGCAATGGTTGTTCCCATATCCAGGAAAGATCCATTGTGCAAACTGTCCTCCCTTCACACACTTGGAAAACAGTGTCTCCTTCCTGAGTGCAATTCCCTGTGCTAGCACCAAACATAAGATGAGGTCTGTGTCCCCAAATCACTTTTAGTCAAACACAACATTCAATCTGGGGCCATGAGCATCAGGGTGCCAGGAGGATCTCCCAGGTCTGTCTTAACTCTCTTCATGCCAACTCCCAACCTTCTCTAATTCTACTTACCAAGCTTCCAATTTCATTTTTCAAAACATCCTCAAACAATCCACCTCCTCAATTAAACCCACTGCTGAAGAACTTATATGCACTCAAATTTCAGCCAAGGAATTGGTACGTGAAGAATGGACACTGGGCATAGGGCAAGGTCATACTCACCATCCAAAATCACTAGTTCCAGCTGAAGCAGATGCAAACAAGTGAGCAGGAAAATTACTGACAACTCAAAGCACCTTAATGGGGTCAATGAAGTGGTGACAGTATGTGCTCAGAAAAGACAGCGCCTGTAGACCCTGAGAACATTTTCTTCCATCAGGACCTCTGCTTTTTACCTCAACACAGGAAAGAGGAATGAGAACAGCAATGGAAAGACCCACCTCACGTAGTAAGGGAAGTGGAATCAAGTGGCCTTGCTTGAAAGGGGAACTCATGGCAGACAAGCACTAGGAGATATTTATTGCCTCACAGCTCCGAAGGCTGGAAGTTAAACTCCTGGGGTCAGCAGTGCTGGCCCCCTCTGAGGCCTGTGAGGCAGAATATCTCCCTCTCACCTTGTCAGCAGTCCTCCAGCCACCTGTGGCAATGCTTGGTTTGCACATTCACTGCTCCAATATGCCTTTGCTTGCATACACATTCTCCTGGTGCTGGCATCTGTCTATGTGTCCAGTTCTCCCCTCTGTATGAGGACCTCAGAGATATCGGACTAATGATGAACCCATTTTAACTTGACTACCTATTCCAAGTACAATCACACTGTAAAGTACTGAGGGTTAGGGCTTCTATGTAAATTCTGAGGTGACATCCCTCAACCCACAATAATAATAAAGTGAGAGATGGTGGAGATATGAAATCAACTTGAATAGTCATTATCTACTAAGCAATAGGAAAATTTTTAAATGACACAATGAAAGTATTTGTGAGAAATTGACAGTGAAGCAATGGATGTGATGGAGAGTGAGAGAGCAAAAGAGTGTGCACTCTGGAATCAGAGAGAACAATGTGAAGTTGTTACAATATTCCAAATGTCACCACATCAGGGGCCACATTCCTTTCCAGAGTACCAGTAAAGAAAATCTATGTGTGGAGAAGGTCTGAGGGAAAAACAAAATGTGTCTACTAATTAGAGGTAGGGATGACAGCAAGACCCAAGCTCTGCACACAGATCCTGAGAATAATAATGAGTCAGGTGAGGACACCACCAAGTGCAGAGGTGATGAATCTGCTTCTGGATAAACCAAGTGCCCAGTAGCCTCAGGACACAGCTGTGGCCTATCACAGTGAGTAGTTCTAGAGGTCAGAATGGGGAGCAAGATGGTGAGCTGGAAGCAGCCACTTTCCAGAAGAGAACTGAACACTGAACGTAGCAATCAGATGGGGTCTTGGAGAGAGAATTGAGTCATGAGAGCAGTGACAAGAGACACTCAGAGTGAAGGAGAAGTTAAGGGGGAATCCACATAAAGTTGGAAGTTAACTGGGGGAGGGCAGGAGGAAAGAGTCCTGGGGCCCAATTTTGCCCACATGGACACTGTGCCCTAAGCTGGGAGGGACCCCATAACCACAGTAGCCTCTGGACTGAGTAAGGGGCTACCTGGAGCCTGCACAGTGACACCACACTGAAGAGTGAACATTGCAAATGTGCCTTCCAACCCCCCAGGTCCTGAGTGTCTGGTCTACACAGGGATTGGCTTTGCTGCAACAGTCTCAACAGTGCCTTGGTTGGACTGGGGTATGAACAGGAAAAGCTGATGTTCTCATGGACTCTGAGAGTGGGTGCTGAGTACCCCTCTTCCCATGGGAATTCCAGTAGAATGGGTACCACTGAGTCCACAAATGAAGACCCATTGATACCACTTGACAGAACCATGGCAGCTGCCTCATGGGACCTGGGTGGAGAGTGAGCCCCAGCTGCCTGGTGGCCCAGCCCCAAATCCCACCTTCCTGCCTCCCATGCTTTCATTCAGCCCTGCAGCTCCATCAACATGGCTCCCATACTGCCATTCACCCCAGTGACCCCAGCCCTGAAGCTCCTGCACACAACCTGGTGAAACTGCCCCATGGTCCCCTACACTGCTGGGGACTCACTAGCCAAGAGCCACCATTGCATCTGGACCCTAAAAGAGTGAACACCCAAAGCACTGACACCCATGACTACTACCTAGGCAGCCTTGCCCGGCCTCCACTGCCACTGTTTGCAGAGGGGACCTGGCAGAGCCATCTTATGCACTGCTAGCCCCCCAGGGGGAACTAGGCCTATTGCATGAATTGATCGGGCTGGAGTCACAAAGGTAAGACCAGCTGTCAGAATGCCTTAGAAGAGAAGGGGGCTGCAGCTCTCTCAGGCATGCAGCGACCCTAGTTTATTTCTTACTCACTTATATACCCTAACAATAAAGCATTCTGCCCATATACACAAAATCTTAAAATTACAATACAGGAGGGCAGAGGCAAGATGGCAGACTGCAGTCAGCTTTCCACAGAGGCTCCTGTCCAGAAGGAGAGTTAAAGGACAGAGGTTTAGCAAGTAAGCCAATGGTTCAGAGTTGAGCCAAGAGAGAATGCATACCAACTCTGCTGAGGCAAGCTGCCACCCCAAAAATTCAAACAAAAGTTACAAAATCCACCACCAAGTGGACGGGAGTCCCCTCCCCCACAAGAAGGGCTCAGAGTAAACTCTATACAAACAAGCAAGCAGAGTTCAAATGTCCTCCCACTCTATCCCATGGGAAAGACCCTCTAAAAACTGGACTACCTACCCCTACTAGGGTGCCATGGCACTCTCCTGCCAGGCATAAAACTGTAAAACTGTAAAACATATTTACTACCTGCAATTCTGAACTTCTAGGATCCCCCCCTCCACTCTCATCCTGAGGTCTGGAGGCCTGTCCTCCATGGAGTCCAGATTCTTGGGCATTTTCCTGAGAGGAGTGGAGGGGGCAGGGACTATTGCTGGTCTGTGCTGATTCTGTGATGCAGGAGTGAGGAGAGGATGGTCAGCTGAGAGGAAAGTATATAGGAGCTGTGGTATCCTGAGTTGCAGAGCAGCAGCCAGCCACAGCAGCGGGAACAATAAGGCTTAAACTCCTGAGGCCATTTCAGACAGACATGCTCTGTCTCTCTGGGCAACCGGAGGAAGCTGGGCCAGAGGACTGCTTCACTGAGCCTAAGATACATCCAGCCTTCATGGAATCATAGATCAGACAAAGGCAGGTGGGCCAGCAGAGGCTGGAACCAACACCTGAATGTAAACTCTAATTGCTTGCTGCCTAGGGATGACTTGTGGTTTTTATCAGCTCAAACAGCAACTGAACTGCAGGGGAATTTGGCCAGGACAGAAACAGATTCTGTGAACTTGTTCTGTCCTGTTCTGTCAGCAACATCAGTCAGGCACAGGGCTGGAACTGAGTGAACTGGCCCAGCCTCCATCAAGCACGTGAGATTGCCAGGCCTCAATTTCCTCTGTCAGATAGTGGTAGAGAGCAGAGGCCTGGCTGAGGACTCAGATTTCCTGGTGACTCAGGCAGTCATGAACCCCAGGAGCATTTGCTCATTAGAGGGAACTGGGTCACAGCCCTGAGTGGTTGCCGGTGACTGGATGTGATGGAGGTGCAGGGTGTGGAAGGAGGCATCAATCTCCCCAGACTGATTCACTTGAGTGAGTCCTCCTGCCCTCACAGAGCACTGGAGAGAGTCATATTTGAGCTGCCAACAGACTCCTCCTATCTAGTTGCCGGAGACCTTTTGAACTATTTCACCTGAGACAAGTGCTGACTGGGATAACTGAATTGGACCTTTCAAACTGGGCCAACCACCTGAGGACTATCCAAAGTGGTACCCTGGGTGTATGGTTGTGGGAAGGTTTGATTTTCCTTGCCTGATTGTTGTTTCTGGGGGGCGGGCTACTTAATTACTGGTATTTCTCCACAGCTGAAACTTCAACCCAGAGTAAATAATTCACTAGGGTAGGTCAGAGACCAGCTGAAAATAAGACAGAGCCACTGGCTCCCCCTGTAGCAGGCAGATTCCCTGCTGATTCCACCACCCTCTCTGGGAGCTGGGTGGCCAGAGGCCAGGTGCTTGCTTGCTTGAGCCCCACACTCCCGGTGGAAGACAGATTCCCCACTGCTCCTGTCACCCTCATCAAGCCCAGGCTGCCCAAGAACTACAAGAGGACAGTCAGTTGAGAGGGAACCATACCAGAGCAGTGGTACCCCGAGGTGAAGAGCAGCAGCCACAACAGTGGAAATAACAAGGTTCACACCCCTGAGGCTTTTCCCAAAGGACACGCCCTGCTCTCTACACATGCAGAGGAAGGTGCCATCTTCTCCAGTGACACTCACTAGAGAAACAATTCTGGGGGGACAGACTCCAAACAGTGTAAATTAAGCATGGGGTGCAATCAGTGGAAAAACTCAGGCAACATAAATAACCAGAGTAGATCAACTCCCACAAGGAAAAATGGGGCATAGAGAATTTAAGATCCCATTCATAAACAGATGTCAAAAAATGAGTTCAGAATTTGGATAGCAAATAAGATTAACAGAATGGAAGAAAAAAGAGAATTAGAATTTCAAGAAATTATTCAAAATATGTCTCAATAATTCAACTATTTCAAAGATAAAATGACCAAAGACTTTGAAACATTGAGGCAAGAGTTTGCAGCCCTCAAAGACTAAAACATAAGGTATAATCTCCCAGGAACAGAATCGACAGGCAGAAGAAAGGATCTCTGACATTGAAGACAAAGCTTTTGAACATGCCCAAGCACACAAAAATGAAGAGAAATGGAGAGCAAAAACAGATCTTTCTCTCAGAGAGCTCTGGGATAATTTGAAAAAAACTAATATTCACCTTATTGGAATCCCTGAGGGTGGCAAAGATTCTTCACAAAATACAGAGGCTCTTCTTCATGAAATTATGAAAGAGAACTTTCCAGACATGCCAAGAGATTCTGAAATTCAGATAGCAGACAGTTTCAGAACCCTAGTACAACTCAACCCGAACAAGACATCCCCCAGACACATCATAATTAACTTCACAAAAGTTAATATGAAAGAGAAAATTCTGAAAGCAGTTAGACGTAAGAAAACCATAACCTACAAAGGGAAGAGAATTAGGATGACTGCAGATCTCTCGGCTGAAACCTTTCAGGCTAGAAGAGGATGGTCATCGACTTTTAATTTCCTAAAACAAAATAACTTTCAACCCAGGATCCTATATCCAGCTAAACTGAGTTTCATCTATGATGGAAAAATTAGATACTTTAATGACATTCACATGTTGAAGAAATTTGCCATAACTAAACCAGCTCTACAGGATATTCTCAGACCTATTCTCCATAATGACCAGTGCAATCCTCCACCACAAAAGTAAACTAACTCAGAAACTATTGATCAAACTCCAACCTCTACAGTGGCAAAAGGATTAAAAAACATCCACTGGACTTTCGAACAACACGATACCGAAAATTTTACCAGTCTTATCAATAATTTCAATCAATGTGAATGGCTTAAATTGTCCTCTAAAGAGGCACAGGTTGACTGACTGGATACAGATACTCAGACCAGACATCTGTTGTATACAAGAATCTCATCATACCTTAAAAGACATAAGACTCAGGATGAAGGGATGGTCATCTATATTCCAGGCTAATGGAAAGCAGAAAAAAGTTGGTGTTGCAATTTTATTTGCAGATACAATAGGGTTTAAACCAACAAAAATAAGCAAAGACAAGGATGGCCATTTTATATTTATTAAGGGTAATTACTCAATATGACGAGATCTCAATTATCAATATCTATGCACCCAACCAGAATGCACCTCAATTTATAAGAGATACTCTAACTGGCATTAGCAACTTGATCTCTCCCAGCTCCATCATAGTTGCAGATTTTAACACTCCTCTAGCAGTGTTGGATAGATCCTCAAATAAGAAGCTTAGCAAAGAAATTTTAGATTTAAATTTAACTATTCAACTTAGATCTAACAGACATCTACAGAACATTTCATCCTAACAAAATTGAATACACATTTTTCTCATCAGTCCATAGAACATACTCTAAAATTGATCACATCTTAGGTCATAAGGCTAACCTCAGTAAATTTAAAAGAATAGAAATTATTCCATGCATCTTCTAGGACCATCATGGAATAAAAGTTGAACTCAGAAACAATAGGAATCTGCAGACAAAAACATGGAAGCTAAATAACCTTATGCTGACTGATAAATGGGTCAGAGATGAGATCAAGAAGGAAATTACCAAATTTTTAGAACAAAACGATAATGAAGACATGAGTTATCAGAACCTCTGGGATACACAAAGGCAGTCATAAGAGGGAAATTTATAGCATTGCAAGCCTTCCTCAAAAAAACGGAAAGAGAACAACTTAATGGAACATCTCAAGCAGTTGGAAAAGGAAGAACATTCCAATCCCAAATCTAGCAGAAGAAAAGAAATAACCAAAATAAGAGCAGAATTAAATGAAATTAAAAGCAAAAGAATTATACAACAGATTAATAAATCAAAAAGTTGGTTTTAGAAAAGGTCAATCAAATAGATAAACCTTTGGCAAGCCTAACCAAGAAAAAAAGAGTAAAATCTCTAATCTCATCAATCAGAAATGGTAAAGATGAAATAACAACCGATCCCTTAGAAATTCAAAAAATCCTTAATAAATATTACAAGAAACTTTATTCCCAGAAATATGAAAATTTGAAGGAAATCGACCAATACTTGGAAGCACACCACCTTCCAAGATTCAGCCAGAATGAAGTGGAAATGTTGAACAGACCTATATCAAGCTCTGAAATAGCATCAACTATACAAAATCTCCCTAAAAAGAAAAGCCCAGGACCAGATGGCTTCATGTCAAAATTATACCAAACCTTTAAAGAGGAACTAGTTCCCATACTACTTAACCTTTTCCAAAATATAGAAAAAGACAAAATACTACCCAACACATTCTATGAAGCAAACATCACCTTGATACCAAAACCAGGGAAAGACCCAACAAGAAAAGAAAATTATAGACCAATATCACTAATGAATATTGATGCAAAAATATTCAACAAGATCCTAACCAAGAGAATCTAGCAACACATCAAACAAATCATACACCATGACCAAGTGGGTTTTATCCCAGGATCTCAAGGATGGTTCAACATACATAAATCTATCAATATAATTCATCACATAAACAAATTAAAAAACAAAGACCATATGATTCACTCAATTGATGCAGAAAAAGCTTTTGATAACATTCAGCATTCCTTTATGATCAGAACACTTAAGAAAATTGGTATAGAAGGGACATTTCTTAAACTGATAGAGGACATCTATAGCAAATCTACAGCCAATATTGTATTAAATGGAGTTAAATTGAAATAATTTCCACTCAGATCAGGAACCAGGCAAGGGTGCCCATTGTCTCTGTTGCTCTTTAACATCGTAATGGAAGTCTTGGCCATAGCAATTAGGGAAGAAAAGCCAATCAAGGATATTCATATAGGATCTGAAGAGATCAAACTCTTCACAGATGACATGATCATATACCTGGAAAACAACAGGGACTCTTCTACAAAACTCTTAGAAGTGATCAAGGAATACAGCAGCATCTCCAGTTATAAAATCAACACCCATAAGTCAGTAGCCTTTATATATACCAACAGTAGTATGAAAAAACAGTCAAGAACTCTATTCCGTTCACAGTAGTGCCAAAGAAATACTTGGGAGTTTACCTAACAAAGGACTATAGTGAAAAATCCCTATAAAGAGAACTATGAAACTCTAAGAAAAGAAATAGCTGAAAATGTCAACAAATGGAAAAACATACCTTGCTCATGTCTGGGAAAAATTAACATTTTTAAAATGTCTATACTAACTAAAGCAATATATAATTTTAATGCAATCCCTATTAAAGTTCCATTGGCATACTTTAAAGATCTCAAAAAAATAATACTTCATTTTAAATGGAATTGGAAAAAACCTTAAATAGCCAAGATATTACTCAGAAATAAAAACAAAGCAGGAGGAATCATGCTACCAGACATCAGACTATACTATAAATCCATTGTGATCAAAACAGCATGATATTGGCACAAAAAGAGAGAGGTAGTTAGATGTATGGAACAGAATAGAGAGCCAAGAGATGAACCCAGCTACATACCACTATATGATCTTTGACAAGCCAATTAAAAACATTGAGTGGGGAAAAAACTCCCTATTTAACAAATGGTGCTGGACAAACTGGCTAGCAACCTGAAGAAAACTGAAACTGGACCCACACCTGTCACCACTAACTAAGATAGACTCACATTGGATTAAAGACTTAAATTTAAGAAATGAAACTATAAAAACACGAGAAGAAAGTGTAAGGAAAACTCCTGAAGAAATTGGCCTGGACAAATATTTTATGAGGAGGACCCCCCAGGCAATTGAAGCAACATCAAAAATATTCTGCTGGGACCTCATCAAATTAAAAAGCTTCTGCACAGCCAAGAACACAGTAAGAAAAGCAAACAGACAGCCCTGAGAATAGGAAAAGATATTTGCTGGTTATGCTTCTGACAAAGGTCTAATAACCAGAATCCACAGAGAACTCAAATGTATTAGCAAGAAGAGAATAAGTGATCCCATCTCAGGGTGGGCAAGAGACTTAAACAGAAACTTCTCCGAAGAAGACAGATGCATGGCCTACAGACATATGAAAAATGCTCATCATCCCTAATCATCAGAGAAATGCAAATCAAAACTACTTTGAGATATTATCTAATGCCAGGAAGATTAGCCATATCACAAAATCCCAAAATCACTGATGCTGGTAGGGATGTGGAGAAAAGAGAATACTTCTACACTGCTCGTGGGAATGCAAACTAATACGTCCCTTTTGGAAAGTCATATGGAGAACACTTAGAGATCTAAATACAGATTTGCCATTTGATCCTATGATTTCTCTGCTAGGTATATATCGAGAAGACCAAAAATCACACTACAATATAGATATCTGTACCAGAATGTTCATTGTAGCCCAATTCACAATCGCTAGGTCATGAAAGAAGCCCAAGTGCCCATCGATCCATGAATGGATCAATAAATTGTGGAATATGTACACCATGGAATATTATGCAGCCCTAAAGAAAGATGGAGACTTTACCTCCTTCATGTTTACATGGATGGAGCTGGAAAATGTTCTTCTTAGCAAAGTATCTCAAGAATGGAATAAAAAGTATCCAGTGTACTCAACCCTATTATGAAATTAATTGTTAACTATCCTAGGAAAGCTATAATCCAAATGGAGTCCAAGAACATCAGGAAAGGGGTGGGGGGAAGGGGGAGGATGGGGGAAGGGAAGGTGATTGCGGGAATCACGCCTATGATTTTTCTATAAGGGTATATGTGAATCTTTCTAAATGTCAAATACAAATGTCTTAACACAACAATTATGAGAATGACATGATGGCTATGTTGGCCAATTGGATGAAAGTATTTAAAATTGTATATGGAAACAACACAATGTATCCCATGATAGAATTAATGTGCACAAATATGATCTAATAAAAAAGAGAGAGAACTATGAAACTCTAAGAAAAGAAATAGCTGAAAATATTAACAAATGGAAAAACATACCATGCTCATGGCTGGGAAGAACCAACATTGTTAAAATGTCCATACTACCCAAAGCAATATACAATTTTAATGCAATCCCTATTAAAGCTCCACTGTCATATTTTAAAGATCTTGAAAAAATACTACTTCATTTTATATGGAATCAAAAAAAACCTCGAATAGGCAAGACATTACTCAGGAATAAAAACAAAGCAGGAGGAATCACGCTACCAGACCTAAGATTATACTATAAATCGATAGTGATTAAAACAGCATGGTACTGGCACAAAAACAGAGAGGCAGATGTATGGAACAGAATAGAGAGCCAAGAGATTAATCCAGCTAATTACTGTTACCTGATCTTTGACAAGCCAACTAAAAACATTGAGTAGGGAAAAGATTCTCTATTTAACACATGGTGCTGGGCAAACTGGCTGGCAACCTGTAGAAGACTGAAACTGGACCCACACCTTTCACCATTAACTAAGATAGACTCTCACAGGATTAAAGATTTAAACTTAAGACATGAAATCATAAAAATACTAGAAGAAAGTGTAGGGAAAACACTTGAAGAAATCGGCCTGCGTGAAAATTTTATAAAGCGGACCCCCCAGGCAATTGAAGCAACATCAAAAATACACTACTGGATCCTTATCAAATTAAAAAGCTTTTGCACAGCCAAGAACACAGTAAGTGAAAGATATGGGAGAAGATATTTGCAGGTTATATCTCTGAAAAATGTTTAATA
>CAUYQV010065798.1:0-26626 GCA_963574575.1 Galagoides demidoff | reverse complement strand
GAATCCCCAGCCCGGGCCCGCCAAATAACAATGATGGCTGCAACCAAAAAATGGCCAGGCGTTGTGGCGGGCACCTGTGGTCCCAGCTACTTGGGAGGCGGAGGCAGGAGACTCGCTTGAGCCCAGGAGTTGGAGGTTGCTATGAGGTGTGATGCCCTGGCCCTCTACCCAGGGGGATAGCTTGAGGCTCTGTCTCAAAAAAAAAAAAAAAAAGAGGAAGATTGTCTCAAAAAAAAAAAAAAGTTTCAGATTTTGAAGCATGTGAATTTCAGATTTTCAGATTAGAGCTACTCTGAGCTGAAAAAACACTCCCCCCTCATTCTGTCACTCCATAGGAATCAATGAAGACTTCTCCAACCAAACACATGGGGGTTTCTCCCCACCATCAATCAATCAATTCTGTAATGGACACCAGCTGGATAGTCATTCTCTATTTCCATTCTGACACAATCTGCCTAGAAATAGCATTAGATCAGACAACAGGTTGAAGGTGCAGTATCACAAAACCGCCCCCCCCACCCCCCCAGTGCTTCTAACCAACTGGTTATCATGTGGGGATCCCATGACTCCCACTTCTTAGATTTATTTGCCTGAGAGGCTTGGAGAACTCAGGGAATCACATTAACTGGTTTATTGTAAACAATATTACAAAGTATCCTTTGTAAAGGATGAAGAGATGAACAGGGAAAGGCATATCAAGGGATATGAGAAAGGTTTCAGAGCTTCCATGCCCTCTGCCTGCATGCCACCCTCCAGGAATATCCACACGCTCAGCTATCCAAGAAGCAGCTCTCAAAACTCTGTTCTCTTGGGCCTTTGAGACTTCATTGGATAGGCATGATTGACAACAATGTAGAAGTGTGATTAGACAAAAAACTGTATGATCTAATTCTTTTTTTTGCAGTTTCTTTTGGCCAGAGCCAGGTTTGAACCCGCCAACACCTCTGGTATATCCGGCCGGTACCCTTCTCCTTCAAACCACAGGCGCCGCCCCTAATTCTCTTTTTTTAGAGACGGATTGTCACTTTGTTGCCCTCAGTAAAGCACTATGGCATCACAGCTCACAGCAACCTCCAGCTTTTGGGCTTAGACAATTCTCTTGTCTCAGCCTTCAGTAGCTAGGACTACGGGTGCCTGCCACAACATCTGGCTATTTTTTATTACAGTTTGGCCAGGGCTGAATTCGAACTCGCCACCCTCCATATATGGGGCCTGCACCCTACTCACTGAGCCACAGGCACCACCCTGTATAATCTAATTCCAATAGAGCAAGTGGGGAAATCCAGCAAGGCCTATCTGTTCAGATTCTTCCTGGCCCCTCTGCAGCATTCCTTCCTCTAGGGTTTGGGGCAGGACCCCTTCTTATGACCCACATGATAAGGAAGATGGGGGAAGGGGCTCAGCGCCTGTAGCACACTGGTTACAGCACCAGCAACATGCACTGAGGGTGGCAGGTTACAAACTGACCCAGGCCAGCTAAACAATGACAACTGCAACAACAACAACAAAATAGCTGGGCGTTGTGGTAGGCGTCTGTAGTCCCAGCTACTTGGGAGGGTGAGGGAAGAGAATCACTTAAGCCCAAGAGTTTGAGGTTGCTGTGAGCTGTGACACCACAGCACTCTACCAACGGCAACATAGTGAGGCTCTGTCTCCCAAAATAAATAAATAAATAAGTTAAATAAAAATGAAAATGAAAAACTGAGGCAAGAGTTTAACGTTGCTATGAGATGTGACACTACGCACTCTACTAAGGGAAACAAAGTACAACTCTGTCTCAAAAAAAAAAAAAAAAGAAAGATGGGGGAAGATTAGTAGTCCTACACTGGACAACTGAAAGGAGAGCAGGAGAAGGTGAGAGAGAGACAGTTTCTGTTTTACGAGCCCTGGGGGGCCCCAATATTATAACAAAGGCCATGGGAGCTATTAGCAGAAACCATGGACAAAACCAATATACAAATATAATACTATCACAGATACCCAATCTGTACTGCTAATGTAATAAAGTGGTACAATTTTATGAAGGTAATAAATATTAAAAGCTTTAAAATACTCATCCTAAAAAGAATTTCATAAAACAAGATATACAAATAGCCAACAGGCACATAAAAATGAGTCCAACATCATTAGTTGTGGGAAATGCAAATTAAAATCAAAATGCACATCACTGGAAGAGAGAGCTAACACTTAATCTAGTTGATAAACAGATCTTAGAAAAGTAGAAAATGACATATAGCATTGTAGTATTTATAAAAAAATTTTACTTTTATATTGAAATACTTTTAGACATACAGAAAATTGCAAAAATAGTAGTTATCCTACTCCCAGTTTCCTCTAATGCTAAAATTTTACATTGCAACTACCACAATGCTTGACTAATTTTTCTATTTTTAGTAGAAACGGGGTCATGCTCTTGCAAGGGATGTTCTCAAACGCCTGAGGTTCAAGCAATCCTCCTGTTGTCAGCCGCCCAGAGTGCGAGGATCACAGACACAAGCCATTGCACCCAGCCAGTATACTAAGTCTGAATAAGAGTTGAGAACTGGTTGCAGACTTTATGATATTTCACCTAATTACTTCAGCATTCATCTCCTAAAATTAGGGCTTTTAGTGGGACTTTACTTAATAACATCCAAAAACCAGCTCGGTGCCTGTAGCACAGTGGTTACAGTGCCAGCCACATACAATGAGGGTGGTGGGTTTGACTGCAGCCCGGGCCGGCTAAACAATTGCAACAACAACAAAATAGCCAGGCATTGAGGCAGGTGCCTATAGTCCCAGCTACTTGGGAGGCTGAGGCAAGAGAATCACTTACGCCCAGGAGTTTGAGGTTGCTGTGAGATGTGACACCTCGGCACTCTACTGAGGGTGACATAGTGAGACGCTGTCTCAAAAAATAAATAAATAAATAATAGCATCCAAAAATCACCTAATATCTAGTCTATGTTCAAATTTCCCAAACTGTTAGGTAAATAATTTGGGGAATCACTTTTATTGACTACATGTGCATACAAGGTTGGACAATTCAGTTCCTGAATTCACCCTAGAGAATGGCCAAGGGGAGTACTTTGAAAGTGATATTCAGCAATGAGGTTTGTGGCACTTCTATCCTTTTTCTGCTCCAGGATTCAATATACAACCCTACAATGCATTTAGTCATGATGTCCTTAGTCTTTTCCAATCTGTGACATTTCTCAGTCTTTCTTTTTCATGACCTTGACACTTTTTGTTTTGAACAATATTGGTCAATAATTTTGAGAATATCTCTAAATTTAGGTTTATCTGATATTTTCTCATGTTTGACTCATTTTTGGCAAGAATATCATGGAAGCAATGTGCTCTTTTCACTGTATCATATGGGAAAGGAGTATATAATGTCAATATCTCTTATTACCAGTGACGTTAACCATGATCATTAGTTAAGACAGTGTTTTGCCAGGTACCTGTAAAGTTATTTTTCTTTTGTACCTAACAAATATCACTGTTTACTTTGAGACTATGTAGACACCCTGTTTTTCTCCAACCTTTCAACCATTAAGCACCCGTCAGTAGATCTTGCCTATAATTACTTTGAACTGCTCTTTTTTCTTTTTTTGTGACAGGGTCTCACCCTGTTGCCCAAGCTAGAGTGCAGCAGTGCCATCATAGCTCACTGCAGGCTCCAATTTCTGGACTCAAGTGATCCTCCTGCCTCCCTCTCCCATGTATCTGAGACTACAGGTGCACGCCACCATGCTTGACTAATTTTTCTGTAGAAATAGTCTCACTGTGTTGCCAAGGCTAGTCTTGAACTTCTGGTCTCTAGCAATCCACTGGCCTCAGCCTCCCAAAATGCCAGGATTATAAGCCTGAGCCACTGCACTCAGCCCTTTGTAGTGCTCTAACAGTGATTTTCTACACATTTATGTAAATTTTTTAACACAAAAGAAACACTACTACTTACTATTCATGGAAAACATAAGATAGAGGTATGGATGGTAGACTGAAAGAACAAACCTGATACTGACTAAAGTTATCATATTGTTAGCAAACTGGAAGAAGGAACCCAAACTGGAAGAAGGTGCCTATAGTCCCAGCTACTTGGGAGCCTGAGGCCTCTCAAACTTTGCTGGACATTGGAATCACCTGTGAACCTTAAAGAAATTGATATCTAATATAATTGTTTTGGGTGTGACCTGGGCATCATGATTTTTTTTTTTAAAGACAGAACCTCAAGCTGTTGCCCTGGGTAGAGTGCTGTGGCATCACAGCTCACAGCAACCTATAACTCCTGGGCTCAAGCGATTCTCCTGCCTCGCCTCCCAAGTAGCTGGGACTACAGGCGCCCACCACAATGCCTGGCTATTTTTTTGATTGCAGCCATCATCGTTGTTTGGCAGGTTGGGGATGAATTTGAACCCACCAGCTCAGGTCTATGTGGCTAGCGCCTGAGCTGCTTCAGTCACAGGCACCTAGACATCATGATTTTTTAAAAGCTCCCCAGGTGATTTCAGTATGCAGCAGAGTCCGGGAGCCACTGACCCCAAGTAAATAAGATACTTATGAAACACTAGTAATTCATGATTTAAATATGAAAAACATAGGTTATACAGTTGAGTGAGCACCCAACTGTATTCTAAAAATATTTCAAAAACTAACATTTCACCTTGAAAAAGTTTACATAACTATAAAGCAGGGAGATTAGTGAAAAAAAAAATTAAGAAAATCAGAATAGTCTGATTCCTTATAAATTCCAATTGACTACTTACCTAAAAAAGGCAGAAAGTAACACTTAAACTATAACATGTCAGAAATCCCTTTTCCTTGTACCAGCTTTTCTGTA
Source organism: Galagoides demidoff (assembly GCA_963574575.1). Taxonomy (NCBI): domain Eukaryota; kingdom Metazoa; phylum Chordata; class Mammalia; order Primates; family Galagidae; genus Galagoides; species Galagoides demidoff. The sequence goes on along the minus strand of CAUYQV010065798.1, from coordinate 21,804 downwards.
ATACTGGAACAGATAAAGCCAACAAATACTGGGTAAGTACTGTATTAGGTCCAAATACCAGAAGTGGAGTAGGAATAGGAAGCAGTGATTTAAGCCCAGCAAACATTCTGGTGAGTACACAATCACAAAAACAGATATGTAGACTTTCACAGATAATAAGGCTGTTGAGGTTCCCAAGTTATGTATTTACTGGAAAATGCAAGAGCTTTACAAAGGTGGAAAATGAGGCATATTTTCTGCCAGAATTCTGCTTTGGGATGAGGTACACTACTTTGAAATCTTATACGTATATAGCACTTGGCCAATTATCAAAACTGCATAAACCTTTATTAATTGCAAATATTCATCTTTAAATATATCGATTTATCTCAATCTGCACAAAATAAGTTTGGTACCAATCAGGTAATAACACACCCAGGGAAACAAGTGCAAACGAAGAGATAAGTTTAAGAGTTAACGGGGGAAATTATTTTTCCTCCAAGAAAAATCTTAAGAGGACAATACCAGGTCTGTATCGCTCTGTTAGCATGATTACTATTTCATATATTTCGGCCCAGTGCGTCACCAGTCACTGCTGTATCATAAACCAACAGCCAAGGCAACATGGAAAGTCTGAAAATGGTTCTAAGTTTTCTTACCAAGGCAGCAAACACCAGCACAAGTGCCCACAGCAGATGCGGCTGGGCTCGGTGTCCAATGGAAGGAAAATGAGGGCGTCTAAAATATATTACCGCCTTTCGGGGAGCGGCCCAGCGAGTTCTAAGATTTATTCCCCGTGACGATGGAGCAACGGAACAGGGTCGCAGAGGATCCTACCGGCATAACCGTCCGCGTAGCCCAACGAGATTCAGCCAAAGAGAGCGCTCTCAGCAGCAAGCTCGCCTGATTGCGGTCAGACACCGCGCGCCCAGCGAAAAGCCGTTGACGCGCCTGCGCGCCGCGGCCCTTCCGTCTCCCGCTCCGTCTACCCAAGAGCAACCGTCACAAGGGAGGCACCACTTCCGCGCGCGCGTGCGCAGTGGTGGGTCTAGCGCGTGCGCAGCGGCTCCTCCGGGCTCCAGCTTCTGCTACTCACGCTCCTCCTCCGGCTCCCCACCCCCAAGCCCGCCGCGGCCCGGTACCAACGTGGTCCCGCCAAGGGAGCCGTCGTGCCTCGTGCTCCCAGGACGGCGGTGGTGTGCGCTCGCGGCTCTTGGCGCTAGGCATGGCGATGGATCAAGTGAACGCGCTGTGCGAGCAGCTGGTGAAAGCGGTGACGGTCATGATGGACCCCAGCTCCACCCAGCGCTACCGGCTGGAAGCCCTCAAGGTAGCTGGGGTCTTGGCACCTGGGCCCGCCCGGAGACCCCAGCCGCCGCGGCGCCGCTCCTAACTCGGGTCGTAGTCCCCTTCCCACGCGGCCCCTGGACCTCCTTCCCCAAACCCCGAAGGGGACCTTCCCCTTTGCGGCCCTCCGCGCCTCTTCCCACCCCCAGCCTTCTCTGCTCGCCGCTTCTGCCCTTCTCCTGGGACACCGGTCCCTAGCTGCTCATCATCTCCCCGTCACTTCTCACTGACCTTTCCTCACTTTTGTTCACTCTTAACGGCACCACGATCCCCTCTGCAGCCAACTGCACCCGTTTTCACCCCCTAAGCCCCATATACCCTTGCCTTCCTGGGGCGCACGTGCAGATCCCGCCCCCCAACACCAACCTGATTATAATCCCGCCTGCGCTAAATGTTTCCCTGCTGGCCCACTCTCCTGACCCTCGAGTGCTCTTTTACTTACATTCGTCTCGCTACTATGTTTTGGGCATTTCTGGGCTAGTTCTCACACCTGCTGCTCACATGTTTTTTAGTGTGTAGTATTTTTAGGCTACCTTGCGCAGAGATGAACTTCTACCACTTACTTTGCATTTTAACAAGTTCTCTTTGGTTTCCTAAAAGTAGTTAAGTCCCTGATCTTCTGCTCCTGGGACCCATTCATATATTGCTCATTGGAGATGCTAGGGCAGATGAGCATTTGTGGAATGTGAGAAATGACTGTTTAGGGAAAAATATTTGTGCCATACATATTTTAAGTGTTATAACTTCATAAGGAGAGTGAGCTCCACTTGGAGGAAACTTTACAATGTTTAGATGTTTGCCACAAAGTTAGGAATCCAGGAGCCATGGGGTTCTATTAGTTTGCTTTTTATCATGAAATATTTAAAATAAGGCTGGGCATGGTGGCTCACGCCTGTAATCCCAGCCCTTGGGAGGCCGAGGCGGCTGGATTGCCTGAGCTCACAGGTTTGAGACCAGCCTGAGCTATAGAGACCCCTGGCATTTGTGGCAGGAGACTAGTCCTAGCTACTTGGGAGGCTGAGGCAAGAGGATCACTTAAACCCAAGAGTTTGAGGGGGCTGTGAGCTAAGATGCCTCAGCACTCTACCAAGGGACAAAATGAGACTCTGTCTCAAGAAATAAAAAGAAAAAAATTTAAATAGACACAAACATAGGATACTACAATGATCCCGCATATGCCTGTCACATTAGAGCAGTTATAAAGATTTTGTCATATTTGTTTTATCCTGCTACTCCCTCTTCTGAAGATTTTTTTTTTTTTTAAGACAGAGTCTCAGGCTGTGGCCCTTGGTAGGGTACCATGGAGTCACAGCTCACAGCAACCTCAAACTCTTGAGCTTAAGCAATTCTCTTGCCTCAGCCTCTCAAGTAGCTGGGACTACAGGTGTCTGCCACAACATCTTGCTATTTTTTTTTTTTTTTGGTTGTAGTTGTCATTGTTTGGCAGGCCCAGGCTGGATTCGAACCTGCCAGCTCTGGTGTATGTGGCTAGTGCCCTAGCCACTTGATTTGCAGTTTTGGCCAGGGCTGGGTTTGAACCTGCCACCTCCAGCATATGGGGCCGGTGCCCTACTCCTTTGAGCCACAGACACCATCCCCTAGCCGCTTGAGCTACAGGCGCTGAGCCTCTTCCGAAGATTTTTAAAGCAAATCCTAGAAATTGTCATTATACCCCTATGTAGCATATACTTCAGGGTGTGTCTTTAAACACTAATTTTATACTTGTTTAGGTCCAGTTTTTTGTTTTGTTTTGTTTTGTTTTTCCACATTAGTAAGGTTACTGTTGTCCATAGCATGGAAAATGTGAAACCATCAGACTGGAAAGGATGTTTGTCAGTTCTTCATAAAATATTCAGCTAGATTTTATAACTTAAAAATACAGCTTAAGTTGGAGTTTCTTAAGATGAAACTTTCTTAGTCTTCACCCTCTCTAGCTCCCAAAAGAAACGCTACCTTTTGTTCTTTCAGTTTTGTGAAGAGTTTAAAGAAAAGTGCCCTGTCTGTGTCCCTTGTGGCTTGAAGTTGGCTGAAAAAACACAAATTGCCATCGTCAGACATTTTGGCCTTCAGATCCTGGAACACGTTGTCAAGTAAGGAGCTCTTGGACATTATCGCTGAAGTTTGAGAGAGCAAATCTTTGTTTCTTAACCTACAGAGATGCTTTTTAGTGAGTAGGAAAGAGCAGTCCCCAAGGAGAAAGAATTGATCCCCAGGATATTATCAGAACCCCATAGGAGGTCTCGTTCAGAACTTAACGTTTCTCTTTTTCAGTTTCTTCATCCACGTAAAGTACATAGTACTCTTGGTCAAGCTGGTCTCCAACTCCTATACATGTTAAGCAGTCAACAAATACTAGCTAATAGCTGCAGTCATTTAGTCAGCACTTACTGATCTAGTTAGTTTATTGCAGCATTCCTCAAGACCTTTTTAGAGTAATACAATGTATAGGTAAATAAATCTCTGGTTAGGCACTGTATATATATATATATATATTTTTTAAGTTTGATTATGTACCTTCTCTGAATGGCACATCCAAAGAAGGATCTTATCAGAATAACCAAAAACCCCTTCTAACTTGAGTCTCTAGTCTCAATGTGTATCAGAAGATTTGGCCTTAAAGATTTAGCCAGTTTTTTAGAATTGTGCTGTTGCTTTGTAAGCCAGCCAATCTTGATATCAAAAGATGTCATATTTTTTGAAAAACAACTACATTTATGTAGTTGTCCTAGATGTATATTTGCTTTTAACCTAACAATAAAATCGTGGAGAAAGCTTGATTTGTGCCATAAATCCTGTGTGGATTCTACTGCATGTACTTGTGTAAAAACCCTTTCCCAAGAAGTTTTCTGTCAGTATTTGGGTTAAATGTGGACTATTTTTCTCCATTCTTTAAAGGGTACAAAATCAAAAGAATAATGTCTTAATGAAATCTCCAGTGTAATCTCATTCAGGAATCAAATCTATGCTCTTCTGAAGAGAAGTCTTTTAATTTGAGTCTACTGATTTTATGCATTTTGATGGCCAGGTTTCGATGGAACAGCATGTCTCGATTGGAGAAGGTGTTTCTGAAGAATAGTGTCATGGAGCTGACTGGAAATGTAAGAAATGGGTGGTCCGAAGGCATCTGTTTAATCTTTTTTTTTTTTTTTTAGACAGAGTCCCATTTGTTGCCCTTGGTAGAGTACCATGGCATCATAGCTCACAACTCAAGCGATTCTCTTGTTTCAGCCTCCTGAGTAGCTGGGACTACAGACCCACCACAACATCCATCTGTTTTCTTTTTAGAGACAGGGTCTTATATTTGCTCAGGTTGGTCTCAAACCTGTGAGCTCAGGCAGTCTACCTACCTCATCCTCCCAGAGTGCTAGGATTATAGGTGTGAGCTACTGTGCCTGGCCTGATATCTGTTTAATCTTTAAGAAAATTACATAAAGTCTAAAGTTTGACTTTAAACAAATTGTGAGTTCTTAAGTGTACAGGTTCTATAAAAATTCACTATTAAGATAGCAGAAAAAGTCATAATTCATAATTTGTCTCTTATTAGATTAATTACCCGGATATGTTGATTTCTGTTTTTATTTTTCAAGACAGTGTCTCACTGTGTTGTCCAGGCTAGACTGCTGTGGCATCATCACAGTTCATAGCAACCTCAGGTTCCTGGGCTCAAGCAGTCCTATTGCCTCAGCCTCCCCAGTAGCTAGGACTATAAGCACTTGCCACAATGCCCACCTAATTTTTTTTCTATTTTTAGTGGAGAGGTGGTCTCACTCTTGGTCAGGCTGGTGTCCAGCTCCTCCTCAGCTCAAGTGATCCTCCCACTTCAGCCTCCCAGAGTGCAAGAATTACAGATGTGAGCCACTGTGCCTGGCCTTAACTTCTGCTCTTAAAATTATAGAGACAAGGCAACAGAGAGTGAACTTTTTTTTCAACAAATAAGTAATATTTTTGGGTCTAAACTAGGCTGAAACACTATCTACTTTATTTCATTTTATTCCAAACAACTACTATGTGATACTAACAATGAAAAAACATACAGAATGAGTTTGTTTGAAGCATTAGAATGATTCTAAACATGTTTTTTTTTTTAAACGAAGCATAAAAGACACAATCTGCATCTTCTAATACTTATACATGTGTATCTTCATTACTAAGACTAATGGTAAAATATTCAGTTGCTCCTTAAATCCTCCCATTTTATCGGCTTCTCTCTATACTCTTTATTTCTTTTTTCTTTTTTTTTCTTTTCTTTTCTTTTTTTTTTTTTTGAGACAGAGTCTCGAGCTGTCACCCTGGTAGAGTGCTGTGGTGTCACAGCTCACAGCAACCTCAAACTCCTGGGCTTAAGCGATTCTCTTGTCTCAGCCTCCCAAATAGGTGGGACTACAGGCACCCGCCATAATGCCTATTTTGCTTTTTGCTGCAGTTGTCATTGTTGTTTAGCTGGCCCAGGCCAGGTTTGAACCTACCACCCTCGGTGTATGTGGTTAGTGCCTTGCTGACTAAGCTACGGGCGCCACCCTATACTCTTTATTTCTATAGTCTTCTACCCCGGCCCTCTAAAAACCTGAAACAGTTCATATGAGAGGCCGGTGCGGGCATAAATCTATAATCCTAGCTAGTACTTTGGGAGGCTGAGGCAAGAAGATCACTTGAGGCTAGGAGTTTAAGAGCAGCCTGGGCAACATAACAAGACTTCATCACTACAAAAAAGTTTTAAAACAATCTAAGAATCTTTTCAGTTTATAAAGAATAATGATGTCTTCCTAGCTCTGTGAGCCATTTTTTTTTTAAACTGTTTGTTTGTTTGTTTGTTTATTTATTTATTTATTTACAGTTTTTGTCTGGGGCTGGGTTTGAACCCACCACCTCTGGTATATGGGGCTGGCGCTCTACTCCTTGAGGCACAGGCACTGCCCTGAGCCATTTTATTAGCTGATGCAACCCTCACTTCAGCTGTTAGTGGGAAGTATGATTAGTGACAATGCAGGGTAAGTGACTCAGACATGAAGAACAGGTTTGTGTGTTTTGTTTAGTTTAAAAGCAGGTCTAATAATGAGTTTTGTACACTTTTAAAGCCCAGGGCTTTTTGATCTCTGAAATTCAGTCTGTCAGACTTCTTAATATCTTTTGTTCTTTTTCAGGGAACATTAAACATTTTGGAAGAGGAAAACCATATTAAAGATGTTCTGTCTCGAATTGTAGTAGAAATGATTAAGCGTGAGTGGCCACAGCACTGGCCTGACATGTTAATGGAATTGGACACTCTTTCTAAACAAGGGGTATGAAATACAGCTTTATCAATTCAGCATACTTGTTCTTGAAATAAACTTCAGGGTTTTTTGTTGTTTTTCTTTGTTTCTTTTATCCACAGAAAATAGCCTTGGAGTTACATGTTATGAAAAAGATGTTTTGGTTTTAATTGAACTAGTGTATTTGTATTGATATAGGAAACACAGACAGAATTAGTGATGTTCATCCTTTTGCGACTGGCAGAGGACGTAGTGACCTTTCAGACACTTCCCCCTCAAAGAAGAAGAGATATCCAGCAAACATTAACCCAGAACATGGAGAAGATCTTCACTTTTCTACTTAACACACTTCAAGAAAATGTAAACAAGTACCAGCAAGTGGTAAGGGATACCCCACTCCACAAATGTCCTGTTTTCTAATGTGAACATTTTTCTTTTTAGTTAAAATAAACTTTCAGTAAGGAACTAAGGTGTCTGATTCAGCAGAAGAAAAAGGCATTTTATAAGCAAAAGGAAGGGAAGTGACAAAAATTAGAGCTAATCTTCTAAGATATTCCATTCAACCATGTCTATCAGAAAAAATACTTCCTTTGTTGTAGAAAAATTCTTATGAATGTATAAAAAATGAAGGTTAATACTAAATATTTGAGAACTCAGATTTCTGTTACATTAGGATAGTATGTTAAATTGCAGCATCTTATTTAGTCCTGGTTCTTTTTGCCCTAGACTTGTCACCAACTTTATTTATTTATTTTTATTTTTTGAGACGGAGTCTTACTTCATCCCTGGGTAGACTGCCCTAACATCGTAGCTCATAGCAACCTCCAACTCTTGGGCTCAAGTGATTCTCTTACCTCAGCCTTCTGAGTAGCTGGGACGACAGGTGCCTACCACAACGCCTGGCTATTTTTAGAGATGGGGGTCTTGCTCTTGCTCAGGCTGGTATCTAACCTGTGAGCTCAGGCAGTCCACCTACCTCAGCCTCCCAGAGCGCTAGGATTACAGGCATAAGCCACTGTACTTGGTCCTGATGCCAAATTTATTAATCTTCACTACAAGGCTGGGTGCAGTGGCACATGCCTATATTCCCTAGCACTCTGGGAGGCTGAGGTGGGTAGGTTGCTTAAGCTCAGGAGGTCAAGACCAGCCTGAGCAAGAGGGAGACCCTCATCTCCAAAAATAGCCGGGCATTGTTGGGGACACCATAATCTCAGCTACTCGGGAGGCTGAGGCGAGAGGATTCCTTGACCCCAAAAGTGAGGTTGCTGTGAGCTATGACGCCATGGCACTCTACCAGAGTGACTAAATGAGATTCTGTCTCAAAATCTTCACTGCATGATCCCTGATATTTTATTTTTTCCTGAGGAAGTTTTTCTTCTGCAGAAAAGGGTGAGCCAAACAGTATTTCCCACCTTATCATTTTTTGCAGATGTTCTTTAGAAAATACCTTTTTTTTTTTTAAGAGACAGTCTCACTCTTTCACCCTTGGTAGAGTGCCTTGGCATCACGTCACAGAGCACAGCAACCTCTAGCTTTTGGGATTAGGCGATTCTCTTACCTCAGCCTCCCAAGTAGCTGGGACAACAGGTGCCCACCACAACGTCCAGCTATTTTTTGTTGTAGTTTGGCTGGGGCCAGGTTCGAACCCACCACCATTAGTATATGGGACCAGTGCCCTACTCACTGAGCCACAGGCGCAATCCTTTAGAAAATATTTTTGAAATTAATCTAACACAATGCTTCTAAAGGGGGTGTGGTGTGATTTTGCTCCCAAAGGGGCATTTGCTGATATATGGAAACATTCTGTTTGTTGTAACTGGGGTTTCTCCCGGCAGCCTTCCTATTAACAAAGGATTATCCAACCCAAACTGTTAATAGTACTGAAGTTGAAAAACTCTGATCTAGAATTCTCATAAGTACTTACTTCACAAAATGGCATTAATTAAAATTGTTTAATGTCCCTAGCTGCCATATTTGGTCTATTTTTACCGAAGCACTACATACTGATATAAATGATGAGGAAGACATGCTATGAGCTGTTAGAGTGGGGAGGAACTCACATAGAGTACCTAATATATGCTATATATAGTCATCTTTCATATCTGCAGTGGATTGGTTCCAGTCACCCACCCAATATCCAAATGCCTAGATGTTCAAGTCTCTTATATAAAATGACTTAGTATTGGCATATAAGCTACTGTATGCCAATTCTGTATACTTTAAGCCTTCTCTAGATTACTTACAATAGCTAATGTAGTGTAAATACTGTCAAAATCATTGTTATACTGTTTTTTAAAATTTGCATTTTTATTGTTCTGTTATTTTCCAGATGCTTTTTTTGTTTTTTGAGACAGAGTCTCACTTTGTCATTTTCAGTAGAGTGCCATGGCATCAAAGCTCACAGCAACTTCAAGCTCTTGGGCTCAAGCAGTCCTCTTAGCCTCCCAAAATAGCTGGGACTATAAGCACCCATCACAATGCCCAGCTATTTTTAGAGTGGGGGTGGGTAGGGAGTGGTAAGGTGGGTTGGGTCCTCGCCCTGCCTCAGGCTGGTCTCAAACTCCTGAGCTCAGGCAATCCTCCCGCCTCAGCCTCCCAGAGTGCTAGGATTAGAAGCGTGAGCTACTGTACCCAGCCTCCAAATACATATATTTGATCTCAGGTTGGTTGAATCTGCAAATAGGGAGGGCTGACTGTATTTTTTTTTTTACTTTATGTGTTATTTAATCCTCAAAATGCCCTAAAGTCAGAAGGTCTTATCTCCAAGAGTAATGTTGAAGATCCTTTCTCTGATAAATGATTTTACTGGAATTTATGACCCATACTTTGTACTACAATAGATTTTTTCTCCAAAATACCTCCCCAAGATTATTCAGAAGAAAACAGTAAGAAAATATTTTTATTTAAAAACCCATGTCTGGCTCTACGCCTGTGGCTCAAGCAGCTAAGGTGCCAGCCACATACACCTGAGCTGGCAGGTTCGAATCCAGCCCCGGCCTGCTAAACAACAATGACAGCTGCACCCAAAAAATAGCCAGGCATTGTGGCAGGCACTTGTAGTCCCAGCTACTTGGGAGGCAGAGGCAGAAGAATCGCTTGATCCCAGGCGTTGGAGGTTGTTGTGAGTTGTGATGCCACAGCACTCTACCCAGGGTGACAGCTTGAGTCTCTATCTCAAAAAAAAAAAAATAAATAAAAACCTGTGTCTAACACTGGGTATAGTGGCTCATGCCTATAATCCTAGAACTCTGAGAGGCCGAGGTCTACAGAGCAAGAATAAAAACCAGCTGTGGTGGGTGCCTGTAGTTCCAGCTACTTGGGAGGCTGAGGTAAGAGGATCTTTTGAGCCCAAGAGTTTGAGGTTGTTGTGAGTTATGATGCCATGGCATTCTACCGAGGATGACAAAGTGAGACTCTGTCTCAAAAAAACCTATTCTAGGGGCTGGCACCTGTGGCTCAAAGGAGTGAGGCGCCAGCCCCATATACCAGAGGTGGCAGGTTCAAACCCAGCCCTATCCAAAAACTGCAAAAAAACCCCCGAACCTATTCTATTGAGTGTTAGAGGGTTATTTTCATTTTCCCCTAGGAAATTTAACTCCTAGGAGAAAAGGAACGGTAGACATAAAGAGAACCTCCCTATACCTTTTATAATGTGGGACACTTTCTTGGGGAAATGAACAGAGAAGCTCAGATGTGTTTTATCTCTAAGTTGAATTATTAGATTGTAAGATAAATGACAATTTTTCCTGAATCTTATGTATTTTATAATCTAAGAGCAATAGAATAGCTGTGGTGGCTTTCAGTAAATACATTTTCTTTATTAGGGAAACATCCTTTTGATTGTAAAGATTGACATTTGACAAGGAAGAAGGTATTTCAGAATAGACATATCTCTTATCATCTGCATGAGAGAAATTGAGAAATTACTCTTGGAAAATTATGAACACTGATACAGTATTTGTCAGCGATATCAAAGGAACTTTCTTGGGAAAGTTAGGACCGGTAGAGTTATACTAGTGTTATGCATTTTAGAGATGAATGGCTATGTATTTTATAAGAAAAACATCATAACACAGTAGTATTAAAAATCTGTTCATAGCTACATTTGGTAAAGTTTATTGGTTTTCAAATACTTTGAAATTTTGAATAGTTAAGATGTCCTAGAAATTTAGCCAATGGGCATGTGCCAGAGTAGGATTGGCTGGTGATAGCTTTCACATAACTTACCATCTTCTATGGTTTCCCTCCACAGACTTGGTTTCAGTTCTCTCCATCTTTTTTTTTTTTTTGGTTTGGAGACAGTCTCACTCTATTACCCTGAGTAGAGTGCCCTGGAATCATCATAGCTCACAGCAACCTCGAACTCTTGGACTCAAGCAATCCTCTTGCCTCAGCCTCCCAAGTAACTGAGATTATAGGCACCCCCTACAATACTCTTTTTTTTTTTTTTCTTTGAGACAGTCTCAAGCTGTTGCCCTGGGTAGAGTGCCATGTCATCACAACTCACAGCAACCTCCTACTCCTGGGCTTAAGCAATTCTCTTGCCTCAGCCTCCCAAGTAGTTGGGATTATAGGTGCCCACCAGAACACACGGCTATTTTTTGGTTGTAGTTGTCATTGTTTGGTGCACCCAGGCTGGGTTCGACCTGCTAGCTCTGGTGTATGTGACTGGTGCCTTGGCCGTTTGAGCTATAGGCGCTGAGCCTATTTTTCTTTTTTTCTTTTTTATGTTTTTTTGAGACAGAGTCTCACTATGTTGCCCTCGGTAGAGAGATGTGGCGTCATAGCTCACAGCAACCTCAAACTCTTGGGCTTAAGCAATTTTCTTGCTTCAGCCTCTCAAGTAGCTGGGACTGCAGGTGCCCACCACAATGCCCACCTATTTTTTGTTGTTGTCATTGTTGTTTAGCAGGCCTTGGCTGGGTTCGAACCCTCTAGCCCCCGTGCATGTGGCTGGTGCCCTAACCACTAAGTTATGGGGGCCAAGCCAGTGCTCTATTTTTAGTAGAGATGGGGTCTCGCTCTTGCTCAGGCTGGTGTCAAACTTCTGAGCTAAAGGCTTCCCAGAATGTTAGGATTACAGGGGTGAGCCACCATGCCCAGCCAGCCATCTCTATCTTTTAAACCAGGTGATCACTTCTGCCCCGGGCCAGAGCACACCAAGGGCCATCTTTTAAACCTTTAATTTCTCACTTTAATCTTAGTTCTTTCTCTACTTCCATCCCTTCGCTTTCCCAATTGAGGTGTAAATTAAATAGGTAAACAAACATGGCATGAATGGGCTATCTTTGTCTTATCACCTGCCTCTTGCTCTTATCCCAGGGGGCATAGACTGTGGAGGCTGGACTTGGCTGTTATCACTTTGATCCCTTTTCTTTCGTAGCCAGCATCAGTAGATGCCGGTAAGAGGTTTCTACTCATCTTTGCCCCCGTTAAAATCTTTACTTAACTGAGATTTAATAATTGTCATTTATTTAAAAAATTATTTCAAAGTTCAGAAAAGAAATTGTAAAACAAAGCCTTCGTGATCTTAGTGGTGATAGATTTCCAAGTATTTCACAGGTTATTCTTATTCTGCCTTTAACCATCTACAGGAGTTATTTTTAATTTTATTTTCACAAGTTCTTTAGAAAAATATTTATTTGATATGCCTATCAGTTATAAACATTATGTAACATTTTATAGAATTTGAAATATAAGGATAAAAGTTAACCATATTTTTACATTTACTAAACAGCCGTTATTTTGATGCATTTAGCATCTAATATTTTTATATGTGGTTTTCCTGTAGCTGTTCCCATATGTACATGGTCATAGGCTTGGCGCCTGTAGCTTAAGTGGCTAAGGTGCCAGCCACATAACAGTAGAGCTGGTGGGTTCCAATCCAGCCCGGGCCTGCCAAACAACAATGACAACTATAACCAAAAAAAGGCTGGGCATTGTGGTGGGCACCTGTCGTCTCAGCTACTTGGAAGGCTGAGGCAAGAGAATCGCTTAAGCCTAGGAGTTGGAGGTTGCTGTGACCTGTGATGCCACAGCACTCTACCCAGGGTGACAACTTGAGGCTCTGTCTAAAAAAAATACATGGTCACAAATTATGTTCATTTAATTATGTTTCTGCCTTTAACCTGTTCTTAGGATAGTATCAGTTGCGTGTTCTTAGTAAAGTTTTGTTGGGCACCTGTAGATCAGTGGTTAGGGCGCCAGCCACATGCTCCAGGGCTGGTGGGTTTGAACCTGGCTTGATCCTGCTAAACAACAACAAAAAAATAGCCAAGTGTTGTGGTGGGTGCCTGTCATCTCAGCTACTAGGGAGGCTGAGGCAGGAGAATTGCTTGAGCTCAAGAGTTTGAAGTTGTGAGATAATGATGCCATAGTACTCTACTAAGGGGGACAAAGTGAGACTCTGTCTCAATAAGTAAAAAAAGTTATATTCTGGGTGGCGCCTGTGGCTCAGTGCGTAGGGCACCAGCCCCATATACCTAGAGTGGTGGGTTCAAACCTAGCCCCGGCTAAACTGTAACAACAACAAAAAAATAGCCGGGCAGTGTGGCGGGCACCTGTAGTCCCAGCTACTCTGGAGGCTGAGGCAAGAGAATCGGCTAAACCCAAGAGCTGGAGGTTGCTATGAGCTGTGATGCCACGGCACTGTACCAAGGGTGACAGAATGAGGCTTGTTTCTACAAAAAAAAAAAAGTTATGTTCTTTTTTGAGGTTAAAAATTGTATCTTGGGCAGCCTGTGGCATAGTGGGTAAGGCACTGGCCCCATATACTGAGGGTGGTGGGTTCAAACCCAGCCCCTGCCAAACTGCAATGGGAAAATAGCCAGGCGTTGTAGCAGATGCCTGTAGTCCCAGCTACTCAGGAGGCTGAGGCAGGAGAATCACCTAAGCCCAAGGGGTTGGAGGTTGCTGTGAGCTGTGATGCCTTGGCATTCTACTGAGGGTTAATAAGTGAAACTCTGTCTCAAAAAAAAAAAAAAAAAAACAACTATATTTAAGAGTGATTAAAGGGGCTTAGTGCCTGGTGGTTACAGTGCCAGCCACATACACTGAAGTTGGCAAGTTCAAACCCAGCCCGGGCCAGCTATCCAACAATGACAACTGCAATAAAAAATAGCCAGGCTGTGGTGGGCCCCTGTAGTCCCAGCTACTTGGGAGGCTGAGGCAAGAGAATTGCTTAAGCCCAGGAGTTTGAGGTTGCTGTGAGCTGTGACGCCAGGACACTCTACCAAGGGCAACATAGTGAGACTCTGTCTCAAACGAACAAAAAAAAAAATCATTTAAGGGCTTTGGTTATAGGGCTGGAAAGTTACTATGTTGCCTTTAACTCCTTAATAACATTGAATCCTTATTTTTTTTTCCAGAAGACAGATACTTCTCAGGAGTCAAAGGTAAGAGCTCTATTCCGGGTTGAAGGAAACTTTATTGAGGCTTTCAGGTGAAGGGATGCACATATACCTGGTGGAAGGTGAACTCAGCTGTACTTGTGTTTTGTTTTTGCATTGTTTTTGATCACTGAGCTATGGTGAGAGGTAAAATTATAGTATTTGTGATTTCTTGAAAAAGATAAAGTGGCCATCCATGTCAGTGCGGTCTTATTGATGGATGTTGAGAATGCCGTTGTTTAAGAAGTGATTATATATCAAATGAAAACCTACTGAGTCCCTATCAGTAACTGTTACATGAATACATTTTTTTTGTTTTTGAGACAGGGTCTTGTTCTGTGGCCCAGGCTGGAGGGCACTGGCATGATCATAGCTCAGAGCAGCAACTTCTAACTTGTGGGTTCAAGTGATCCTTCTGCCTCAGCCTCCCAAGTAGCTGGGCCTATAGGCACCCACCATCATGCTTGACTAATTTTTTAAATTTTCTGTAGAGACAAGGTCTCGCTATGAGTACATTTTTTTAAAATAATGATTTTTGTTTTAGAATTAGAAAATAGGAGTTCACTTATAACCACTGCTTTTCTGTTAATGAAGACTTCGTGGTCAAAGCTATTTCTATTCATGTAGGCTCAAGCAAACTGTCGAGTAGGAGTTGCAGCATTGAATACTCTCGCAGGCTATATTGACTGGGTGTCTATGAGTCACATTACTGCTGAAAACTGTAAACTCTTGGAGATGCTGTGCCTGCTTCTGAACGAACAGGAGCTTCAGTTGGGTGCAGCTGAGTGTCTTCTCATTGCAGTCAGCAGAAAAGTAAGTTACCACTTCAAAGTGACTTCTTCTCAGAGTCTCTGAGCTAGGCTGTATGTGTTTGGGATTTTTTGTTTTTTTGCTCTGTCGCCCACAGTGGAGTGCTGTGGCATCATAGCTCACAGCAACCTCCAACTCCTGGGCTTAAGCAATTCTCTTGCCTCAGCCTCCCAAGTAGCTGGGACTACTGGCACCCGCCACAATGCCCGGCTATTTTTTGTTGCAGTTGTCGCTGCTATTTTAGCTGGCTGGGGCTGGGTTCCAACCTGCCACCCTTGGCACCCTACAAATTGAGCTATAGGTGCCACCCCTGTATGTGCATTTTTAATTGCATGTTGCACAGACATTTATAGGTTTGGAGTTTTTTTCCCTTGAAGGCAACTTACTGCCTACTTCCAAGCCCTTTGGATAGAAGTTTGCAGGTATTGTAGGGATTCATTGGCAGGAATTTGTTAGGCTACTTGGTACTTGAAACAGCTGTGATTCTTCACACTTTATACTTTAAATAAAAGTAATGTTAAAGTTTCAAGCTCACTTAATGTCTGTCTATGAATCTTAGATGGTGGCCACACTGGCTTTATATCTGTTTTGGGTAACAATTGGGACTGTGACATTTTTCTCCATGGGAATGTTATATAATTTACTTTGTTGTCATATCAGCATTGTTGCCCCAAACATTTAAAATGTAAGTCTCATCCAGACTTAGTTTTAAAGAGTTGGCTTTTTTCCAGTGTCCGTTAAGCTCTGGGGTATATGATAATTTATGAAGTCAGTATATTTTATTACATATGTATAGAACATGTCAAAACTTTAAAGCTTTTAATAATATAGTTTGTATGACCATGTTTCCCTAAAATTGGGTATAGGGCAAGTTGGAAGACCGGAAGCCCTTGATGGTCTTATTTGGAGATGTTGCCATGCATTATATACTCTCTGCTGCACAGTGAGTATCTGTTCTTTTCCTTTCTTTTGTTAAGAGATGAGGGTCCTCCTCTTCTCTCTCCTCTCTCCTCCTCTCTCTCCCCTTCTCTCTTTTCTCTTTTCTCTCCTCTTTGGTGCTGCTGTGCAGCATCCCTCACCTATAAAAACCTTTCCTACAAAAAAAAAAAAAAAAAAGAGATGAGGGTCTTAATTGTGTTGCCCAAACACAGTTTGAGGCTGGCCATAACACATATAATTATGTACAGTACATATACTTGATAATTATATTAAACATCTATATCACTGATTTATGTATTTACTTTTTTTTTTTTTGCAGTTTTTGGCCAGGGCCAGGTTTGAACCCGCCACCTTCGCTATATGGGCCTGGCCTCCCCCACTCCTTCGAGCTACAGGCGCCACCTGTATTTACTTTTTTTTGTTCTAAGACAGAGACTTGCTATGTTACCCCAAGTAGAAGGTAGTAGTGTCATTATAGCTCACTGTAACCACAAACTCTTGGGCTCAAGAGATCTTTTGCCTTAGCCTCCTGAGTAGCTTAGACGATAGTCATGTGCCATGATGCCCAGCTAGATCTCACTTTTGTTCAAGCTGTTTTCAAAACTCCTGAACTCAAGCAATTCTCCTGCCTCAGCCTCCTAAAGAGCTAAGATTACAGGTGTGAGCCACGTTGCCTAACCAAAGAAGGCATTTTTATCATAAGAAATAATAGTTCTGTGCATGTTACTGCCCCTAAAGACCTTCTAGTGGGACAAGATGTGGCAATGGATGACAGTGATATTGACGATCCTGAACTTGTGTAGGCCTAGGCTAATGTGTTTGTGTTTTTAACAAAAAAGTTTAAAAATTTTTTTAAAATAGCAATAAGCTATGGACTAAGAGTATGAAAAAGAAAATACTTTTGTATTGCCGTACAATATGTGCTTTAAGTTAATGTTATTACAAAAGAGTAAAAAGGTTTTAAAAATTGAGTTTATAAAGTAAAAAAGTTACAGTAAGCTAAGGTTAATTCAATATGTAAAAAAGAAAATTTGTTTTATGAATGTAGTGTGCCCTAAGTGTAGAATGTTTACAATGTTTGCATTAGCATATAGTAGTGACTTAGGCCTTCATATTTACTTACTACTCACCCACTGATTAACCCAAAACAACTTCCAGTCCTGCAGGCTCCATTTATGATAAATGCTCTGTACAGGTGTACTAATTTTTATCTTTCATGTTTATTGTTACTCTTAACTTTCTTTTTTTTTGACACAGGGTCTTGCTCTGCTATCCAGGCTAGAGTGCAGTGATACAGTCATGGCACGTTGCAACCTCAAACTCCTAGGTTCAAGTGATCCTATTGCCTCACCCTTCCAAGGCACTGTGATCACAAGCATGAGCCAGTGCACTCAACTATTTATTGTACCTTTCCTATGTTTAGATACACACACAAATACTTAACTTTTGTATTCTAATTTCCAACAGTTTTACAGTATTCATTACACATACATATTATTATACAGGTTTGTAGTCTAGGAGCAATAGGCTATATCATATAGCCTAGGTGTGTAGTAGACTATACTGTCTAGGGGTTTTTTTTGTTTGTTTTTTTTTTAAGAGACAGAGTTTCACTTTGTCACTGTCGGTAGAGTGCACAGCTCACAGCAACCTCCAGTTCTTGGGCTTAGGCAATTCTCTTGCCTCAGCCTCCTGAGTAGCTGGGACTACAGGTGCCCTCCACAACACCTAGCTATTTTTTTTGTTGCAGTTTGGCTGGGGCTGGGTTTGAACCTGCCACCCTTGTTTTATGGGGCTGGCACCCTGCTCACTGAGCCATAGGCGCAGCCCGTGAAACCACATTTTAAGTAACATGTGATTGTAATAATTCTGCTTATTTTTTTTCAATTGCTCTGGAAAAAAGTAGAGCATTTTCTGATATATGTTTCTTATTAGGAAGTCAGGTAGAACTATGTGTTACAAATAGTTAAAGCTGTTGCTCTTTTCAGTACTCTTCACTTAGCCTTGGTCTCATGGAGAAATGAAAAGGTGTGAGACACATTCATATTACTTAAAATCTCTTGCTAGCCATTCTAATATGCATTTATCGTGACTTTCTTGTATTTTTTTTTTGTTTGTTTTTTTAATTTAGAGTCTCACTTGATTGCCTTGGTAGAGTGCCGCGTCATCATAGCTCACAGCAACCTCCAGCTCTTGGGCTTAGGAAATTCTTTTGCCTCAGCCTCCCTAGTAGCTGGGACTACAGGCACCCACCACAACTCCAGGCTATTTTTTGTTTCAGTTCAGCCAGGGCTGGGTTCAAACCTGCCACCCTTGGTATATGGGGCCAGCGCCCTACTCACTGAGCCACAGGTGCCACCCTATCATGACTTTCTTTCCTATAGAGACCACAGTTCTCTTTTTCAGAGGTCCTTGTTAATTGAATGAATAACAAGTCTTTTGGGTAGCCACTGTGGTTACTGCTTCTAGGTCTATTTCTTAGTTCCATAGAGACTATGACATTCACAGTGAAGTGTCCCATTTCCACTTGTGTTATGAGTACTGTACCACACCCATAATTAGTTGAACTACTATGTATGACTGAAACCCACCCAGGCAGTTAGCCTGTAGAACCTGTACTGGAAACTGTTAACACCAACTGCCCTCTAGCATCACTAGAGCCTAGGCTTTATTTTCCATGCTTTTTACATTAAAAGTACTCTACTGCCCCCAGAAAGCAGTTCATATGGCTGCTGCTCATATTAGTTATTAATTTCTGGTGGTCCTATATCATTTCAGGTCAGGTTTTGCCACCAAATAAGTTACAATTTTTTAAATTTATGAGAGCTACTTAGATTTTTGAATTATAGACCTGAGCTAAATGATTTGGAGAAATCTGATACAAAGTCATGTTTTTATTACAGTCCTTTTTATTTTCTCAGTGGTATAAGGAATTCTCTCATCTTACAGGATTGCAGATGGAGGAGGCTTGGTAGAAAAACACTATGTCTTTTTGAAGAGACTCTGTCAGGTGTTGTCTGCACTGGGCAATCAGCTGTGCGCATTGCTGGTGAGCAAGGACTTATTTTCTGGAGAGCTTTGGGGCCACTTGGGGAGAGCATTTAGAAAGTTATTGTTTCATAAGGGGTTGTAGATGCCATTGATTTTAATCTGATAGAGCATTGCCCTACAGATTATTTCATGTGTTCTATAGTTTGAATTATTTTAATAAGGTTAAAGGTATACATTTCTTTTAAAAATAACAGAATGATTAGCATCAACAGAAAATATTTGCATCTACTATTTCATATAGTCAACATTACTTTTCTTTTTTTAGTTTTGGTTCATCAATCTGCTAGAGTGCATTACCCTATTAATTCTGTTAGTCCACGAAACATGGACTTCATAAAGAACCTCTCTTTGCAATCGAAAGGATATATTGGATCATGCAAGAAAACTTTAGACTGATTAACTAAGAAAAACCTGTTTTAGGTTTATTAAATATTAGGGAAATATTTAATACTCTTATAAGTTGGAAGATAGGACATTGGAGTAGACATTTGTGATTAATGTTATGCCTTTTTGTGGTGGTTTAAGTGGTTAGGATAGTTTCAGACATGAGATGTAATAACTATTGAGTGATTAATAGCTTGGTCACAGAGCTATGAATAGGCCAGGATAGAAGTAGTATTTTTTTTTCTCTCTAATTTGTAAAATGAATATTCTTTTTTTGAGATGGAGTCTGACTATGTTGCCCTCGGTAAAGTGCTGTGGCATCACAGCTCACAGTAACCTCAAACTCGTGGGCTTCAGTGATTCTGAAGTGATTCTTCAGTGATTGCCTCAGCCTCCCAAGTAGCTGGGACTATAGGTACCCACCACAATGCCCAGCTATTTTTTTGTTGTAGTTCTTGTTGTTTGGCAGACCTGGCCACGTTTGAACCCACCAGCCCCAGTGTATATGGCCAGCACCCTAGCCACTGAACTACAGGCACCAAGTCAGAAATGAACATTCTTTTTCATTTTGATATGTGACCACAAGATGAGTTTTAATGATGATGACTGGGTAGGTAAAGTTGCTTTCCTGTATATTAGCCTGTGAAGTGATGCCTTAAGCCAAAAGAAGTACAAAGTCCTTTCAGAACAAACTTCTTTTTTTTTTTTTTTTTTTGAGACAGAGTCTCAGTATGTTGCCCTTGGTAGAGTGTTATGGTGTCACAGCTGACAGCAGCCTCAAACTCTTGGGCTTAAGCAATTCTCTTGCCTCAGCCTCCCAAGTAGCTAGGACTACCACCCAGCTATTTTTTTGTTGTTGTTGTTGTAATTGTCATTGTTGTTTAGCAGGCCTGGGCCGGGTTTGAACCAGCCAGCCCTGGTGTATGTGGCCAGCACCCTAACCACTGAACTACGGGTGCCAAGCCAAGAATGCTTTTTGAGGGTTTAATTTATCTGTATTACTCTCCCCGTCCTCCCCTCACTCCCATCAACGTCATTAATGTAGTCTTTTTCTCCTACAGGGTGTAGATTCTGATGTAGAAACCCCAGCAAACTTTGGGAAATACCTGGAATCTTTTCTTGCTTTCACAACCCACCCAAGTCAGGTAAACTTTATGCAGGTAACTTTTCAAAATTTTAGGTAGGTGAACCAAAATCAAGCACTATGGCCTGAAGTAATATGGCAGCTCACATATAAAATTTGCCTCTTCAGTCCTTAGTGAATGACTTAAAATGTCATTTCATTAAGAGAAATACTGACTCTTCTTCCCATGGCAAGCATTGCACTGTCTAGATGAGCAGATTTTCTCCTCAGGTAATATTCTGATCATGGTAAGTTAGAAGCAAGGTGCACCCTGGGTACTAAAGTTATAAAGATACTTTATTTTCTTCTTCTTCTTATTATTTTTAAGATACTTTAAAACCAGTAATCTGAGTAATTATGTTATTACACAATTTATTTTATTTTATTTTATTTGCAGTTTTTGGCTGGGGCTGGGTTGGAACCTACCACTTTCAGCATATGGGGCCAGCACCCTACTCCTTGAGCCATAGACTCCACCTTACACAATTAATTTAATCAGATTTAAGATTTTCCTTCTAATATCCCTCTGAGATTCCATTATCCTTTCCTACATAGAAGAGAAAGTGATAGAAAGTTTAGCGCACACTCAGGAATCACACCTGACCCACAGCCTGTCTTCATAATATGTGGTCCACAGTGAGCATCCATTACTGATGCACTGATGCATTACTGTCATAGAGACAATTTCAAAGTATCAAAGAAATTTATTTCTATGGAAAAATGTAGTTGGTAACTGCTTAGTTAAGTAATAATCTTGATTATATAGAATCCATGTACTCAAACTGAGGTTTTCATTTCTTTCTTTCCCTTTAGTTCCTACGCTCTTCAACTCAGATGACTTGGGGAGCCCTCTTCCGTCATGAGATCTTAAACCGTGATCCTTTGCTATTAGCAATGATACCAAAATATCTTCGTGCTTCTATGACGAACTTGGTCAAGGTATATGATGGGAATCTAAATGTGGGAATGTGGGTGAATACACATAATAATGAGGCATCATTAGCAGCCCTTTCTTAGTCACTAAGATCCCTTCTTTGGGTCTGTTATTCTCTTATTCCTTAGGAAGAAAGCAGTCCATACTAGTTATTATAACTGCTATTTTTTTTTTTTTTTGGAACATTTCTATATCAAGCATTGGGCTAGGTGTTTGGATAAGAGCAGGTGGCCATACAACGTGATGATTGCCAGGGATTTAAAAGCAAAATGCTATGAAGTACATTGGAGGGTACAATAAGGAAGATTCCAAGAAGTCATATCTAAAGATTGTTTCTGAAGCCCAAGTGAGAGTCAAGAAGGTATATGAGAAGGGAATGAGAGTGAAAGCAAGATTGCTTACTGCCCCGTTCCAGTGTTGCTCTTAAATTCCCTAAGATCTACTAAGAGGTCTTGCAACTGACAGATTCTTTTTTTTTTTTTTTGAGACGGAGCCTCAAGCTATCCCCCTGGGTAGAGTGCCATGGCATCACAGCTCATAGCAACCTCCAACTCCTGGGCTCAAGGAGTCTCCTGCCTCTGCCTCCCAAGTAGCTGGGAC
>CAUYQV010065797.1:0-10539 GCA_963574575.1 Galagoides demidoff | reverse complement strand
ACCTAAATGTATTTTTCATGAAATTTCTAGAGGAAGAGATGATTATAGCTTTGAAAATGATTGAGTTTGGAACACTTACATGGCATCCATAAGATACTACAAACCTTCAGTGAGTACATATTATTCTTTCCATAATTATCCAAGAAGCAAGCAGACATGTCAGTCTGCCTCTATTATTCAGAGTTACATCCTATTAGCCAAGGCACTCATGAAGATACTTGACATGGAATGTTCCTTTCAAACACTAGACATAAGTGTAACATCACCTTCTTTGCCCCAGTGCAATTTTAATGCAGAATTACTAAAAATATAGACAAGTGAGCCCAGGACATTATGATGATGTTGAAAAATGGGCAAGAATTAAAAGACGTAAAATATTTCTCTCAAAAAGAACTAATGTAGAAATTTCTCAAAAAGTAAAATAAGTCTTCTAGGATAAGTTCATTAAAATTAATAAACATTGACTGAGTATGCGTTAATCTTCCAACAAATGTTGCTTATTAACTAATAATTGACAAAAATGATAGTAGGTGCTGAATAATACAAAATCTAGTCATCTGATATTAATTGAGATTAATCCAGTATTAATTCCATTCAAATGACTGACTGACATAAGGAATGAGAGAGTGAAGTCTCATTTGAGACTTTTGGTAAACAGAAAAAAAAGAGAAGCCATTGTAGTTCCAAATAAAAATAAAGGAGCATATATCCCAAGTTGCCTCTGGCAGCCTATTTGTGACTCTAAAGAAAACTTATATTATTACAAAACTACCCCCCTAAAAGCATCAGAAAAGGGCACCAGAAAGAATATGGCTTTGTTCTTTTTTATATTTTTTTTAGATTTCAGAATATGGGGCAGGGGAGGTACACAAGCTTTGTTTACAAATTTTGTTTTTGTACAAATTGGGTAAAAGTTGTAAGTGTCATCCAGATAGTGTGCTCTGTATCCAACAGGTGTGAAGTTACCCATCCATCCCCCAGCTTGAGTTCCCCTTATATTTACTTCCATATATATACTTGAACGTGGATCAGTTAGTTTAGTACAGAATACATGTGTCTGTTTCTCCATTCTCATGTTTCACTTCCAAGAATGGTTTTCACTTCCATTCAGTTTGTCACAAAAGATACTAGACCGCCATTTTTTTTTTAATGACTGAGAAGTATCCCATGGTATGCTTATATCATATTTTATTCATCCATTCACATATTGGTGGGCACTTGGATTATTTCCACATATTTACAATTGTGAATTGTGCTGCTATAAATATTTGAGTGCAGGTGTCCTTTTAAAAAATATCATTTTTTATCCTTTGGATATATACCTGGCTGTGGGATTACTACGTAGATCACTCAGGTCTACTCTAAGTCCTTTGAGGAATCTCCATACAATTTTCTATAGAGGTACTATGAGTTTGCAGCCTTTTCAATAGTGTATAAGAATTCCCATCTCTCTGCAACCATGCCAGCAGCTGTTGTTTGGGGACTTTTAAGTACAAGCCGATCTCATTAGAGTTAGGTGATTTTTGATGCTACTGTTGATAAAATCAATCAATTCTTGATTGTATCTTACCTAGGGAATTGTAATTATGTGAGGTAATCAATTTCTATATTGGTAATGACGTGCCAGACCTTCAGTTACTTGCAGTCTAAAATACCCTAATTGATCTATTTTTTTTTTTTTTTTTAGTTTTTGGCCAGGGCTGGGCTTGAACCCGTCATCTCTGGCCTATGGGGCCGGTGCCCTACTCCTTTGAGCCACAGGCACTGCCCCAATGGTCCATTTAATATGTTGCTCCTCTTAACTAAAAATAAAACTAAAACTCCTCAACAACAATGCAGTGTCACAAAGGCACTGTGGAAGAGACCAGATGCCTCTCAGATTTCTACGTCTACTTGAAATTTTGTTGAAATAACCTCAGAACCTAGATGCCTTAAAAATGTGTCCCTCAGAGAGATTCTTGCCTAATCAACAAGCAAAGACATAATCTTGAATTGAAAGACTGAATTTATGTCTAAGGTTTTATACCTTCCAGCTAAGTATTCTGAACTCTCACTTTAATAGACTAGTCATGTCTTTAACTAAGACTAATAATCAAATGTTCTTAAATTCCACATTGATTTAATAATCCAGTTAATAAACTCATTCACATCAGAAGTCTAACCCTTTCTGACCACCCATTTTAACATAGGCACTAACCCTTGGTACATTTCCTAAATATTATCACATCATTTCCACTTTTTCCGTATCAAATCGTTTTTCTAAGTCCTCAGCCAACCGTATTTGTCATCTTGAAACTCTTCCATATCTGTTGCTATAAAGTTCCCTTCACCTTCTTGTTTTAATTGAAATATGACTTTCCCCTTGGAAGGTTCCTTTTCCCATATACCTTGCAATTCAAAGCTATCTTTATCATTTCCTCATTATATGCTTTTATACCTTGAGGCCTAGAGTTGAAGAACTCATCCTTTTTGCACTTAATAAAAAATCCAGATAAAGTTTCCTCTTTATTCCTTCATACCCTAAGCTCCTTCCAGCATATTTTGTCATTTTCAATGCATTTCATTTTCTAAAAGTAATCCTTCCTAAAAACAATTAAAAATACACACACACACACACAAATATTCTATTCCCTAAGCCCAGGTCCCCATCCACTTACATACCCAAATAAATACATATTGTTTTAACTTGTGTTTTTCATTTAACAATCGTTGCTTTTCTGTGATAATGTACTTCACAAAATTTCACACCCATATGAGTAGATATAAATATACTCACACTTCAAATGGCTCTGATTCATTTGGTATTACTTCATGGGCTACTTTAGTTACAGGCAAATTTTCTTATTTTTTCATGGATATTTCCTATCTTTTCCACTACATTTTCTATCATTTCAATTTTATTTATTGTAAAGTCTCTCTTTCTGATAGTTCCAACTTCTTGGTCATCTCTGAGGCTGAGTCTGATGAAAGCTTTGTCACTGACAATGTTTTCCCCACTCCCTGGTTGTGTGTACACATGTGTGTATTTAATTATATCAAATTTTGTGTATCTTGTGGAGACTTGGAGAGACTGAGGTAAATGCCATTTAACCCTGGAAATAATATCTCTTTTCAGAAATTTAGAAAGCAGATTGAACTGATCTAGTCCCCAGACACCTGAGTTAGAGTTTGTTGCTTTGATGGATGTCTTTGGTTTACCCAAGGTTTCAGATTTCTCTAATAATTCCTTTGTAATTTTGGTGGTAGCTGAGATGCTAAAGAATTCCTTTTGGTTTTTTTTCATTTTTTATCATTGTAATATATATAGGGGGTACAAGCTAAATTCCATCATATGTATAGTGGTAAAGTCTGGGTTTTTAGCATACCCATCACCCAATAGTGTACATTATACCCCTTGGGTAATTTTTCAACCCCTACTCCCTCCAATCTTCCCGGATTTTGAGTCTCTAATGTCCATTATTCCACTTCATATGTTCTTGTGTAGCCATAGCCACTCAGGATAATGCTTTCCAGTTCCAAGTTGCTACAAAACACATTATTTAATTCCTTTTTAGAATAGTATTCCAGGGTTCCATAGTGGTAGTCATCACTTGATAGGCATTTGGGTTGATACCATACTTTTGCTATTGTCAGTTGTGCAACAATAAACATACAAGTGCTGGGTGTTTTATATATATATATAATGATTTCTTTTCCTTTGAATAGACACCAGTAGTGGGTTTGAAGGATTAAATGATAGATCCACTTGTGGTTCTCTGAAAAATCTCCATACTGATCAAGTTCCACCCTGAGTTTGAGCCACCCCTCAATCTATGTCCCTCCCTCTCCTCAGATATACACAGCTGATGTTCATGACTAGAGGTTCTTTATTTTTTCCAAGTCTTTTTTCTTAGTCTCAGAGGACCTATACTCCTTAGTTTTAGGGGGTCCATGAATGCTTGGCATTTTCTTGGAATTACAGACAGCCAAGTTCTGTTTTATATCTCTGGTGGAGTTTCTGTGGACTTTTATGTTCTTCTTTCAGTATTAGAAAAATTCTAATCATATTGGAACAGAATTATGAGTTCATGATTGTTTTCTGCACCTGACACCAGCAGAGGATGAAGACTTTCCTGTTATTTACTCAAGAAATGAGTGTTTACTTGTGCCCTGAAGGCAACAGCATTTGCTAATTCTTCTGTAAATACACATAGCTTCAGAAAGAAAGCCCTTACTTGAGCAGTCCTTAGTATGTTTCTAAATACCTGCATACACTTCCCTCCTGCACACCGGTACCATAAAGGTAATCTCTCCCCAGCTATTTCCCGTGTCCCTAGTCTTTCTTGTGAGTAGCTAGTGGAACTCTAGAAAACACTTTTGAATAGATTTTTAACTCCTTTAGTGTATGTAACTCACAGATTTTCTATAATATTATGTTAGCCCATATTAGTAAATTGTATGTCATTCAGTACTATTTATTCATTGTATATCAATCAATATATTTTACACTTTATCAGGCACTAATAAAATATGACTGAAAGAACACTAGAAATTTAAAAAATGTAGATCTGAAAATGACCTTATAGATCATCAATTTTAATATTTAAAAAATTAGTATCCAAAGTTGCTAATAGTTGTTTGGCCAAAAGAAGGTTAATACGTTTGTATATCTTTGAATACATATACACAAACATTTAAAAACTGTCAATTTAAACAAAATGAAATTGGATTCTGCATTGCATGATTTTAATGTTTAATGTCCCCTGAGAAATACAATAATGTAAATACATAGGGAAGACTTTGTCAAGTTTATTACACTGGAGAATACTTAATTTATAGAGTACCTCTGGAGAATAGGATTCCATAGAAAAGTTGAATTTCATGACGGAGACAATGAACTAATCTAGCCCTCTCATATAAAAATGTACATGCAGAAACCAAGAAGATGAGGATTCTTGATGAACTAAGTCACAATAGATAAGATGATTACAAATATGCATATACATCTCTTTCTTTCTCTCTCTGTCTCTCTCTCTCTATATGTATATATATGTTAGATTAAATATATCTTTACATTTGTGTAGGATTTTACATTACACCAAAGAATACTCTATCACTAACAACTAAATCTACAAACACAGAAATATATTGTCATCTCCCCATTAGGGTAACAAAAAATAGTTTCAAAAAGGTCAAGAGATGTACCCAAGGCACTAGCTCAAGCAATGAACAAAACATCCAGGACTGAAACATTTGCCTTCCTATTCTTTCTATTCTGACACACAGTTCTCTCTTCAAATGAAAAATAAGGAGGGAGAAAAGGGGGATAAGAAAATTCTATAAGGAAAAAGAGAATTATATAAACTAAAACGATCTGAAAAGGCTTCATTTAAAGGTGTGACTGGGGCCCAAATGGATAAGCTGCATTTGGACAGATAGAGATCGGTGTGTTTTATGCACAGGGTATAGTATAAACAAAGATATTAAAATTAAAAAAGAATGGAAAATGTGGACAAAAGTGAGGTGATCAACCTTGAGAGAGTGAAAAAAATACGCATAGGCTCAATGAGAGATAAATGTAGATAGACTAAGAGGGTTAACGGGTACCTAAATAATGCTAATGTATTATTTTTTACAATTATAAGTAGTAAATAGAGGATTTTTTTAACGTTAATATTGAATTAAAAGTAAAATAATGACACATTATTTAATCACATTAAAAATAATGAACACTTAGTATCTTAATGGCACTTCAAAATTTTATCCTAAACATTACTTATGGGTAAAACTTGGTCTCTGAACAAAGCCCTTTTATGTCATAAAAAAGTACTTTTGTGCAGGATCCATTCATATGATGTTGAGTAATGCAAGTGTGAGCAGAAAGTATTTCCTCATTTAGAGAAAAAACACTTCAACCCTGTTTACCCCTTTGGTATAATTACAAAATTAGCTAACTCTAGGTAACTCCAAAGTTGGCAGGATTGCAATTTTTATTGAGGATGGAAAATTAAACCATATTCGAAGAATGGAAAACTATTTTAGAAATGTGAAGAATTTAAATTATGTGTTGAAATCTATATAAAAAATAAGTTCAATTATATGTTCCAAGGTCACCTGAATTAAGGCCATTTGAGTTAAGAAGCCTCAAAATTCCTCAATAAGATAATCTTACTGAAATATGGTCAAGTGTAAAGTTAAAATAAATTCTGTATTAGGAAAGTTGCGGCATCAAAGTCAGAATTATCAACTGAATGAACTAGAGATTTTTCTATTTTTCTTTGTAAATTACCAACGAAACATACTTAGGTAGAATATTTCCATTCCAAAATTTCAGGGTGCTTCACCTTCATTGAGATAATATTTACATGATGCTGTTATTTGAAAAAGGGATTTGTGGACATAGAAACAGGTGCTGGCTGCATTTTTCTATATGAGACTGGAATTCTCCTTGCCAAATATTTCTTTCAGGTGTTTTTGTAGGATTTATTTTTTCAGAAGAGAGGTTTCAAAAATCTCTTACGAATTCACTTCACTTTGAACTTAGCAATGCTCATATTTCTATAGCCTCCTTCGAGACAGTGATTTTCTGCTTAAAGACTCCAAGTTTTACTGAACAAAAGTACCTTGGTCAAGGTAATGAAGACAGAAAGAGGACAAGCTGCAAATCTCCTTTAGTTGGCAATAATGTCTAGGATCTGCTCGTGACCCCAGTCTCACTGCATGACAAAGAAAGATAATATGCCCTTGTCGTTACTGAACATTAGAATTTATTGGGGTGTAAAAAAAATAAGTAAAAAATAAACACTGTAAGTTATAATATATCTAAAGACCTAAATTGGTGATTTAGACATTAAATTATGTAAATATTTTAATGAGTGACATAAATAAGGGCTGGTATACTCTAAGGGATCCAGTGATATTGGTTGAGACTTGTACCACTGCACAAAATTTGAGTAAAGTTTAGACAATCATAGGAAATATTATGATCAATATGTATATTTCCCCAAGTATTTTCCTGACAAGTAGTTGCCATCATATTTCCTTTGTAGGTCAATGCAAAATCTTTATCATGCGGCCCCCTATGCTCTTTCTTATCTACTCCCCTCCCTTTGGAAAAAGTGGCTTCATGATAGTAATGTCCGTGCCTGGTTGTGGTTCTGTTGTTTCTTATAGTGATTTTTACCACAGTAAACTGTATACTTATGTATATGTGAATACACTACCTTCTAAACAGCAGTCTTTTTGAGTATAACATCTATATCTTCCTTTAAAAAAAAAACTCTGAATATTTAAGAACTACCATAGTTCACTATATTTTGTCAGTAGAAGCCTCCCCAAATGTCTGGCAGTGATAGATTAAAAGTATATCTCAGAATTTCTGATTCTTCTCTGGGACATAGAAAGCAATTACTAATATTTTTCTAAAACAAAATCAAAAAAATGCAAAGACTAAGATCAACTTTATAAGTCACTTGATCCTGTAAAATCATTGAGGTTACATGGCTCCTATCTGATCCAAAGGCTAAGTAGAGATAGGTGACTTGCAGTGCAAGAGAAGACATAAACCTTCCATTACTTGTAGTAGATACAATTAGATGCAAGCCAAAGCAGTTTAGCTAGCATGGTTTACGTTAGGTGAGGGGCAAGGGCAGCTTGGTAGGGCAGTCTGCAGCAAGGGAATTACATCACCCACATCAAGATTATGGTACACTGAGGATTCTCATAGCAACACGAATGGTCAGACCCAGCTCACATCTTAACAAGAACAACTTATACCATCTCATGGAAGCCTCAGCAAAAGGGAAAGTTATTCCCGTATCCAGACATAAAAGTAACTTACCTCGGAATCTATGGACCTATACATACTGCCATCTATCAGTGAAAGATTAGAACGCATAAGAAAAGGAAAAAACAAACAAAAAAGGACAGTGGAATCCCAAGAAACAAAACAAGCAAAAGTATAAAATGAAGACATAACACAGAGGTTGGAGCTGTGTGTTAAAGAATTTAAAATAATCGGGATTAATCCGTTAAAACTCATAAAGAAAATTACAGCAACAGGTTAAATCAAATGTAGGTCTCCACAGACACATGTATGTACCCAGGAGAAAGAATCAAATGGTAATCCTGAAAATTAAAGCAAAAACAAAACTTAATGAAAGGATGGATAGTATTTTCAATGGTTTTATCAGTAGATGTGGCACGAATCATGAAAGAAATAGTGAATGTGAAAATAGGTAAATAGAAATAAGCCACCCTGAAATTAAACAATGAATAAATATAGAAATAAAATGAAACATCTCATAGCAGTGAGTCAAAATGATTTAAATGGTCTCCAATAGAGATTAAAAAAATAGTTAGAAAAGCTATTAGAATAGTTGGGAAAAAATATGATTTTCCAAAATGAGTGACTGACACCCAACCAAAACTTCAAAAGTCTCTGAAATACCAAGAAAGATAAATGAAGACAAAAACAAAATTCAAACTGCTACAAACAAAAAATAAGCAGAATATTTTAAAGGCAAGTAGCAGAAAAGGAAATCATATTTACAGGATAACATATAAAAAATACCGCCAAATTCTCATCAAAACCGTGCAAAATAAAGAAAATGGAGTGACATCATTAAAACGAAAAAACAGTAGCAACCCAAAGAATAAAAGCAACAACCATCTACCCAGAATTCTATAGACAGCAATAAATATCTTTCCTAAATGAATGGCAAAATAAAAACCTGCTGATAGGAAATAAAAACTTAAGAGAATTCATAACTAGCAGCCCAAATCTGTAAGATTTGAAATTTAATTCAGCACATGGGTTACCAAGGCACAAAGCTACTGACAATTAGTGTAGGAATTCAGAGTTGTTAAATTGTTAATTTGTGATACTTCTGTCTTTTCAATGTAGGCAATTAGCACTATGAACTTCCCAGAGATTTTAGGAGCCCTTTGCCTTTCAATCAAAAATTTGTGGATTTCCAATCTGGTTTCATTGGTGGTTCAGCCGCAGGTTGTTTAGTTTCTATTTTTTTGTGCCGTTTTGAGAGTTCTTGGGATTAATTTGTGGTTTTATTGCACTGTGGTCTAAGAAGGTACATAATATGATTTTGCATTTTATAAATTTTCTGAGATTTGTGTTGTGGCCTAACATATGAACTTTCTTGGAAAATATTCCACACGCTGATGAGTGGTGCTCAGAGGGAAGCTCATAGCACTAAACGCCTATAGCAAAAAGACAGAATGATCGCCCAATAACTTCTTAATTCTACTCCTCAAGGGAGTAGGAAAAGAAGGACAAACCAAACCCAAAGCTAGCAGAAGGAAAGAAATAACAAGGACCATACCCAAACTAAACAATGTTCAACCAAAGAAACAATACCAAGGATCAATGAAATGAAAAGTTGTTTTTTTTTTTTTTGAGATGGAGCCTCAAGCTATCCCCCTGGGTAGAGTGCCATGCCATCACAGCTCACAGCAACCTCCAACTCCTGGGCTCAAGCGAGTCTCCTGCCTCTGCCTCCCAAGAAGCTGGGACCACAGGCGCCCGCCACAACGCCCGGCCATTTTTTGGTTGCAGCCATCATTGTTGTTTGGCGGGCCCGGGCTGGGGATTCGAACCCGTCACCTTAGGTGTATGTAGCTGGCGCCTTAGCCGATTGAGCCACAGGCGCCGAGCTGAAAAGTTGTTTTTGAAAAAGTAAAATAAATAGACCAATGGCTATTTTAACTAAGAATAGAAGAGAAATGACTAAAATAAGCTCAATCATAAATGAAAAAGATGACATTAAAACCAACACCACAGAAATACAGTATGTTTAAATTGTGACTATTTCCAAAATTAGTAAGAAAGCATTTACAAATAACAGCATTTTCTATCATGTCCAAGCTAATAGCAATTGTTTTAAGAAGACTTTTGTCAGAACGTTTCATCTTAGGAATAAATGAATAGATGAAACCATCCTGACCAAAGGAAGTTTATCACACCCACCCAGCTTCAGAAAGCATGTGGCGTCCTCAAGGACGTATTATCAGATATTGACCCAGGGAAACTGAGTTCTCTAACACCTGCCTTATTTGTACAAAGAAATGAGGTATCTCTTATTTTTGCAGGTATTTTTTAAGACAATTGTGATTTTATACTCAATTCAAGAAAAGTGTTAACAGAAGAGTTTTGAAGAACAGCAAATAATACTTCTGCTTGTCTTTTACTTTTCAAAATTTGGGAGTATCTCAGGGTCAGGCGTTGAGTTGAATTTTATCTCATTTTTTTGTTGTATATAAATAGACTATTATGTAAACCGTTTCCTCACTGCAACAAAGATTTTACTTGGTACCATTACATTGTAAAAGTGTCCTGATCCTTTAAACAATATAAACATTGAATTGGATTGTTAAATTGTAGGGCTCTGCTATAGACAAATATTGCTGTGATTCTCTTCACTTCTCGGGGTCCTGTCTTTGCAAATTCTGCAAGCGAGTTGATCCACCGGTCCCTTCTTGAAAGAAGGGTACAAGTGAACTTTTCTAGAACTAGAGTATAAATGTTTTGACACAATGACTAAG
>CAUYQV010065794.1:0-15121 GCA_963574575.1 Galagoides demidoff | reverse complement strand
CTCCCCTCTCTCCTCTCCCCATCTTTCCCCTCCCCCTGTCTTTCTCTCTCTCCTCTCCTCTCCTCTCCTTTCCCCTCCCCTCCCCTCCCTCTGTCTTTCCCCTCCCCCTGTCTTTCTCTCTCTCCTCTCCTCTCCTTTCCCCTCCCCTCCCCCTGTCTTTCCCCTCCCCGTCTTTCTCTCTCTTATCTCTAGTTCTGTTTTCTTATTTGGGGTCCATTCTTACGTTCTTACCTCATGGTGACAAAAAGGCTGCCAAAGTTTACCAGCTTTTGTCCACTCTTCTCATTAATTCCAATTAGAAAAGCCTTCCTTTCTCTTAAGAATTAAAAAGAAAACAGTTCCAGAATTGAGTCTGACTGTGAGTGACTGGATTCCACTCTCACCTCTAAGCTGTGTCAGGACAGGGGTGTACAAAGCTAATTGGCCAGATCTGGATCACACATCCACCCTTGGAGCCCGCTCCAAACCACCTGAGCTGAGAGAAGGCAGATTGTTTAGGAAAATGTGTGTTTCATTACCAAATGAAAAAGAACTGAACGCTTCGTGGGCACGGCAGTAAATGTGCCCTATTCCCACATCACAACTACGGCACCTCTGGGGAGTAGAAGTTGAACGGCTTGCTGTGATGTATACAGATTTATTCCAGAACTTCTGAGGCAGATTTGAGATTCGGCTCACCCAGTTAAAAGTCTCCCCCATCCTCCTTCCTAGATGGCTAAGCCCATTTTTGCCTGTTTGTGACTCATGTATTCCTTTTCCTCTCCAAGTCCTATTCCTATCATCCTGAGTGGGATGGCCACCTCGCCCAGATTTTAAAATATTTTATACTTATGCAAGCTTAAAAAAAAATTGACCATCAGTTTATCTGGTGTGTGGGTGAAAGTCCGGGGGACAAATGTTGATAGTCCTGGTTTAGAAGCTTACATTATAGTTAGATACAATGTAATGATCACGTGTAAGGTTCTGCCAGCTACCACACCTGCTCTAGACTTCAGGTCCTAGCCAAGACTTCATGCAAAGTCTCAAAGACGGCAAGAAAATGAAATGCTTTCTTTCCCCCCTATATTCCAGTCTTAATTTGTAAAATGTTCTGGATGATGATAATTATAAAGGAGCCAATTCTAGATTACGTTTCAGTCTGTGTAGTCCTGTTACAATCATTCTCGTGTTTTGACGATTTAGCTATTTTGGAAAATGTCAACTGGCGCCTGAATTCACATTAAAGACTCCAGATTGTGGTGTAAATTTCTTTATCCTTCCTGACTTTCCTGCTAGACCTCAGCTTGCAACCTTTGCTTGAAAACGAAACAAAATCCCTGACTATACTTTCAGCCCTGTCGTCCCTACCCGGGGCTCTTCCCCACTCCTAAAAACCTAGGGCCACTTCCCGCAGTCAGGAAAAGATCTCAGAGACTACTGAATTCCACCCTCCTGTGATCTAGAAGGCCGCAGGTTCCTTCATTCCTGGAACCCAGGCGTTTTAGGAATAAGAGGCTTAGGAATCTTATGTCTCTATGATCCTACACGGTGCTCTCCCACCAAGCTCCTGGGAGTCAATTCTTGGTAGCTGCAAAGTGAGAATTTGGGCTCTTCCTTCTAACTTCAACTTGTGCCTCTGACCCCATTCCTCTAGATCCCTCTCTCCCGTCACCCTTCTAGAATAAACCATCCCCCTCAGGGAAATATACCCAGGACCACCACTCGCAGGGCTGCCAATCCATCCCACACCTCGTCCCAGGTAGGGACAGATTCTTCGGAGGACGGGCTGGGCAGATGGAGCAGGGAACTGCAATGCCCAGGTCTTGGAGGGAAAGTGATTCAAAAAATATTTATTTGGAAGGAAAATGTTTTTATTTAGACAAGAGTGTTGCTGTTATGTAACACCCTTCTTTAAACACAGTTGAAAGAATATTTTTTTGAGTAAGATCTTACATACACTAAAATCTTATTTTCCACATGACAATTTACAATGATCTGAATTACTCCTTATCAATCACATCTATTTATACCAAGCCAATAACTAAGTCAATAGCATTATTGAAAATCAACTCTGGGTGGGGTGCAGTGGCTCATACCTGTAATCCCAGTACTCTGGAAGGCTGAGGCAGGTGAATTGCTTGAGCTCAGGATTTTGAGACCAGCCTGAGCAAAAATGAGACCATGCCTCTAATAAAAACAGAAAAACTAGGGCAGCGCCTATGGCTCAAAGGAGTAAGGCACCAGCCCTATATACAGGAGGTGGCAGGTTCAAACCCAGCCCTGGCCAAAAACTGCAAAAAAAAAAAAAAACCAAACAAGAAACAAAAACTAGCCAGGCATGGTGGTGCATGCCTATAGTCCCAGGTACTCAGGAGAGTAAGGAAAGAAGATTGCCCAAGCCCTAGAGTTTAAGGTTACTGTGAGCTATGATGCCATAGCACTCAAGGGCGACAGAGACTCTGTCTCAAATAAAAAAGAAAGTCATGTCTGGGCAGGGTATTTTTGGGATCTTGAGGAGATTGTGGAAGAGAAGTTCCTTTCAATGCACTTAGCAGTTAGGAAGAAAAGATGTTGTAGAAAAGAAAGCACGGTCAGATTTTCAGATATACCATTTTGAGTTTATTTTTAGATGACGGAGGGATGCCTGCTTTTAAAGAGAAGATTCTGGAGGGTTATTGCACACGTTAAACTTTACCCTAAATACTGATGTCAGAACCCAAGAATAGTGTACTTTCAGAGGTCAAAAGTTCACGCAAACTTTCCCAGATTAGCAGCGCCAGATGTTATGATCGGGGCATTGGAGACAGATGGTAGGCATTGTAGGCAATGTGGACCCCACTCAGTTTAGAATCAGTCTAGGTTTCTTTTCTAGACATGGTCAAATGTGGATGTATAAAGCCGTATTTCCAACACTCCATTAGAATAACTAATTACACAAAGCGGGCAATGAATGCGATAGACTTATCTGCCGGGGAGGGGGGGTTGAGAACGAGGGGGGTTACAGCACAGGTAGGATGTGAAGGGCAAGAAGGAACAGGAAAGGCACAAAGAAAGCGTGGCAGCAGCAAAGGAGCCAGCGTGGGAAGGTTGAAGCTCAGTTCAGGGTAAGGAAAGGGTCACCGACTCACCTAAAGTGGGGTCTCTGAAGAGCAACTGTGAAAGGGATGTTCAGAAAGATGGGACGAGCTCAGACCAGAGAGGTCAGACTTTCGGAGGAGATACC
Organism: Galagoides demidoff; assembly: GCA_963574575.1. Taxonomy (NCBI): domain Eukaryota; kingdom Metazoa; phylum Chordata; class Mammalia; order Primates; family Galagidae; genus Galagoides; species Galagoides demidoff. Next base: position 11,919 of record CAUYQV010065794.1, on the reverse strand, counting down.
TGAGGGGCTACTGGGTACTAGTAGTTATCCTGCTACCTGGAAATGAGGTGACAGACGGGATGGGACGTGCAGCCATGAGGCAGCCGTGCCTCCTCCTTCCAAGCACTAGCCTGTGCTCCAGGAGTTGGGTTTGCTTTTTTTCCTTCCAAAATGATATTTCCAGACTTCCTCATAACTGGGCTTTGGGATGGGAGTTAGGCTCTGCCAAGGAGATGATCTTGGCAGAGATTTAGAAGGCAAACAAGACCAGGCTGTCTCCCTGCTGCTGGACATGCTGGGCTTTTCTGCAGGGGCAGCTCCTCTGTGTCCAGGCACTGGCAGGGAGGGTGGCGGGTGTGAGGCTTCCTAATGCAGGGACTCAGCAAGAAAGAAGGGTCCTAAACGCAAGTCCTGCAACCCAGCACAGGGGCAGCGGGAGCAGCTCCCCAGGAGGCAGGGCTGTTTTGGAGGGCTCTCCTAGGGCCCCCCTCTGGGCCTTCCGCAGATTTTGTAAGTACCTAACACCCTGCAGAATGTCTGCAGAAAATCTAGGAAGGGTTCTCTTTCCATCATGTGAGTCCCTACTGATGAAAACCCTACCCTACATTCATAAAAAGGAAACACTCTTTCAGACAGTGATTATTGAAGTTTTGAGTTTATTATATCTTCATTTCCAGCCCCCAGCAATTCCAACTCTCTACAAAAAGGACCTTTCTTCCTCTGCCCAACTTGCAACTGGCAAGAATGCATTATCCTTTAACAAAAGTATTACCAGAGTTTGGGAATATTTAGATTGGCACTATTTGCCCTCCATTAACACACATTATTGGGCAGAGGGGTTAACAAGAATATATAACATTAAATGAGAAAAGCCACTGACTTGCAAATAACCATTTGAGAGATAAAATCCACTTGTAACAAGCTGTAATTGCAATAGACTTAAACGCAAAGTTCAAAACCATCCAGGACAACATAGCAAGATCCCATCACTAAAAAAATTTTTAAAACTCAGTTTTTAAATCTGAGGACTCATGTCTGTACATAAAACTAGATCTTTCAAAGATCATGAAGAAATTATTTTTTTCTCTCCTTTTTTTTTAAGAAAACCATTGTTTTTTCACCTAGTACTTTTGAAACAGGAACGGAGGCAGTTTGGGCCAATTGTTGTCTTTTTTTTCCTTTGATCCCTTTTTTGACTTATTTTTATGAAGATTTTAGAAGAATACAACCATAAGACATTAATAAATTTTTCAGAAAACTTTAAAATATGTACCAGTGAAGTTCCTTCTGTCCACCAACGTCTCAGCCTCCATTATCTTCCTCTCTTTTCCCTAATTCTTTTACTTTTCTATTAAAAAAAAACAAACATTTTTTTTTAGAGACCAGCATTAGCTTATTATGCAGACCATGGGATAAGAGCAATATAAACTTGACTATAGAGCCAAGATCACCTTTCACAGCACAGAAGTAAAATGAGAGCTTGGTGTAAGGTGATTTCTACAGTTTTCCACCAACTCTGTTAAACACTTTGTGACTCTTCATTAACATTTCGGTGTTAGAAATGGAAGCGTTAGAATGGAAGGTCGCCCCTGAATTACATACCTTTACTGAAAAGCAGACATTGAGGTTGGAGAAGGTAAAGATCAAGTTCATTACCCTTCAGTGGGCTGTTATCTGAAAACTCCCAGACTTGGACTCCCAGCCATATACTGGGTCTGTGACTGAGAAAATAATAGAATGTCAATAATTAGTCAACCTCACTTTCTTCCCTTTACCAGGGTGATTTAAACGAGGTTAAGATATGAAATCAAGAGTTAGGGAATAAGAAGGTTCATGGTGACACAGGGGGGTCAGGAGGGCCCCTTCTGATTCCAGGATAGCAGTGCAGCTGATTTCAAAATGTTGCCTTCATAACAGGCATCCAGGAGGCTGGCCACACCTCCAGACTCTGCAGTCTGCAGTGACGACTTTCTGTTTCTGCTTTTGTCCATGCACCTTCCACATTTCTGAAGGCAGATCTAGGAGTTACCTATAGACATCCTGCAGCTAGACGGTGGAAGCTTACTGTATCGCTTGCCTTGGGCTTTCCTTGTCTCTGTGACAGTAACACAATGAATAAGCAAGGAGCAGAGCTGGAAAACTTCTTGCGTTGATGGAACAGGCTCACCCAAACAGACCTAAAATGTTGAAGAACTTGACTTTCCATTGTCACTAGCCTTCGAATACTCTTCTCAGCAGCTAAACCTATGCATGGAGTGCCTGGATATGTCCCAGAGGGGGGCTTCTGAAATCATGGAACCAAATTACACAATCTGAAATTCACTTTTGCCAGCTTATAAACACGTGCAGCTTCTCCTACTGAATTATCTCCTGGATAAGACGCCTTTCCTAACTGAGAACCTGCAGGAGAGAAGGAAGGTTGTAGGAAAAAAATGAAGGATGACTTTGAAAGCAAGATCTTGTTGGAAAGTCACCGAGTTTGGAATGTGCGTGCTAAGCCCTGCAGGGGAGGAAGTGGGAGGCTGAGTTCACTTAAACACATTAGTCCCTTGACAGTCATGTCTTTACCTTTTTTAATTTATTTTTTCTTTGTTAAATGGATGTAAGTGGGTTCAGAAAAAACACTGAATGCATACAATTTCCATCTCTGGCTACATTTTATCGGACTTTAATAAAAGCTCCAGCAAGCAGAAGTGGGAATGTTCCTGATACATTTCCTGACTTGTACAATCCTATAAAAAGTGTTGTTTACTGGCAGCTTTTTACTCTGGGGGTGGTGGTGGTGGTGGTGGATGGTGGCTGAGTTGGGGGGAAAGGATTGAACAGAGAGAATTTAGAAGAACAATAGGTCTCCAAGTAAATTCAGACAACTAAAATCCCCCCATAGGGGCACGAACATCAGGAAAGGTTTCAATAGAACAAATACAAAACCTTGACACGAAACCTCTGAAATCAAGGTCTCTGGAAAATTTAGACAGGAAAAGTTCTGTACATGGCATGACTTTTTTTTTTGGCACAGGCCTGGAAAATTAAAATCAAATGCTGCACAGCCAAGCAACTTCTAAGCAATTTCAAATAAGTACAGTCATAATTCATCTCCAGTCAAACAATGTGAGATTTTAGGGAGAGCAACAGGAAAATTCTAGAGGGAAAGAAGCTTCCCATTTCCATTGTTCTGCAAACACTCCCCCTCCAGTCATGTTCCCCCTCCAGTCTCCGGGTGGGTGTTGATGATCAGGATCGGAACATGAGAAAAGGTAAACTATATTCCTTTATCCAAGTGAAGTATGATTATTTCATTCTTACATAATTCCGGGCACATGTTATGCAAATGTATTTGTTGGTGTGATATAGCAGACTTGTGCTTACTGTGCTTCCCACCCAAGTCACTGGAAAACATCCATGGGATGAGAGAACGCGCCTCCAGGGCCCAGCCCTGCTCTTGGCTTTGACACTGGCCTGCAGAATGTATTTTTCAAATTATTTAACCTCTTTCTGTTTCACTAGAACATCCACAAAATAGAATGGGAGCTATGCTTCTGAAACTATTTAGGTAAGTCTCAGTGTTGCCACGAAGGTGCCAAGCTGTTGGCAGTTTTGTTACACACTATAATCACCCCCACCACCATCAGAACTGAGGGCTTACGGTCAGGTTTACGACCTAAACTTGATTTGATGCTTATTAAGACTTCTTCTACCCTTTAAGTTCTAAAGCTATACACTAACATCACCAACTCCTGTTCTGAGTGAATTGGAAAAAAATGATATAGAATGGTTCTTTTTTCTGTTTTAAAGTTTCTTATTTGGAATAATTGTAGACTCAGAAGGAGATACAAAAATAGTACAGAGAGCTCATCTATACCCTTCCACCCACTACTCCGATTGTAACACCTTACGTAACTATAATGCCTTATCAAAACCAGGACTTTTTTTTTTTTTTGCAGTTTTTTGGCTGAGGCTGGGTTTGAACCCACCACCCTCAGCATATGGGGCCGGCATCCCACTCCTTGAGCCACAGGCGCCGCCTGAAAACCAGGCCATTGACATGGACACCAGACTGTTCACTAGATTCAGGCCTCACTGGGATTTGAACAGGTTGTCCAAACAATTTGGACCATGCTAGAGGTAACTTGAGTCATCTGCACGACATCTATTCTCAGAGGAAATTTGAGCTTGCTATCATCAAACCTATCTATTTTGGACAAGTTGTTTATGGTCAGTAAGCCTCGATCATTTATTCCATAAAATAGAAATAATAACACCAGCCAAGTATTGTAAGTTGTTAGGAGGCTGCATCTCCAGCCCAGTGAATGGCATAGATTAGGAACCCCCCAAAGTACTAGCATCCGTCATCCTCTCATAAGACATGACACTTTGGTTCCCAGAGTATTATAGGAGATGGAGTTGCCCTCCTAATAATCAACCTGCTTCTTCATCGTGATGATGGTAATGACAATGATGGTTATTTTGCTCAGGCTGGTCCTGTCTCTTAGTAAACAACATCATCTATAGATTTGAAGTATGAAATATAGACTCCCAGAGAAGCTTAATGCCACTTCTCTTAGAAACAGCCCTTTACCCCCAAGAAAGTGGCTTAAAATCTTCAGGACCACCCCACTCCATGAAGTCATCCTTCACCCCGCAATCTCGCCAGCCTGGATTCTTCGTGTCCCTGTGGGCTGGTGCCCAAGCTCAAGTTGAGAGCTGAGCCCAACTGTCATCCCATTGATCATTCATTTCCTTCCCCTGGCTCTGAGGAGGACCCTGGAATGATGGGAAGGCTTTGACACCGGAGTCACAAGGAGGAGGGTATCAGGCCGCCCCTAATTGTGGGGTTTCTTTCTACCTTCCTGACAAGCTACCACCCTGTCCAGGTGCAGAGTTTGGGGCAGTTTGTTCCTGAGGGTGACTAGAAAACCCACATGGGTGTCACCACCTGCTAGTTCTTCTTGTGCATCTTAATAATTTATGTGTTATAAGCCATCTGGGCAAGTGCCATCCCTCATTCTCTTTTTGGTACAGTGCCTGCCATGCCTTAATGTTCAATTAATAAATTACAGTAATAACCCTCCTTTTGGCCTAGTTCTCTCAAAGCAGCACTGGCTGGACAGTGGGTCTGGAATGGATTTTTCTCAGAGACTTGGTTCCAGCAAGGGTCAACTGGTCTCTGCAATGCTGGTTGGGACAGAAAGTGGCGAGAGATGTGGACAGGAGGGTTGTGTGTAGGAAGGCATACAGAGAGGAGTGATCTGAGACAGAAAAGTTTGGGGGCGACTGGGAGTGCCCCCAGGCTAAAGGGAAGTGGGGGGGGTGTTTCTGAGAAGAGCTTCAACTTTGGGGTCACACTCATTGTTGATTAGAATCCTGGCACTGCTGCTGACTAGCCCTGTGCTTTGGGACAATTTTTTTAGCCCTCCTTAACCTCTATCTTCTCATCTGTGAATGCAGATAATGATACCTACCTCTTAGGACTTAGATCACATATTCTGAAGACTGACAAAGATTCTTTGCTTGACCAAACATTAGAACTTTCTCCTAGGCCTATCTTCCTTTTAAAATCCAGTTCCAGCAAGAACCTTGCCAAATGGGTTTATGAAAAAAAAAACAAAACCCCACCAAGATCATCTGGTCACCCTACATATCTGATCAGGTTCCCCATCCTGCAGAGGACATCTGAGCACCCTCTCCGGTCTTCAGAAAGAATCACCTTAGAATTCACCTTACCCCTGACGGTTCCGCTTAGCAATTCTCCACCCACTGACCCCCAGCGGGCTCCTAGGCTATAACTCCTCACTTGACCATTCTGTGTTCGCAGGGAGCCCCTCTTTTTTCCCACTGAACCACGCCATTGCAGTGCCCCCCCACCTCCTCCTGCTGGTGCTTTAACATTTGTCATTTAGTGATTGTTTTTCTTTAAAAAGACAAAATGAAACAAAAGTCAAGAAAAAAAATAGCACGGGACTCCATAATGTATATTTCCTCCCTACTACCCCAACCTTCTAGAAATATCCAAGTGCAAGTCAACCTGAAGATGTCCATTTTGCCACCTCTGGGCCTGACTGCCTACTGCGGTCTACCCACACTTAGGGAGTGCGTTCCCCTAACCTTTAACGTTGGGTGTCAAATCTACCCTGGGGGACACAGGTGGACTGTGACCCGCACAGTTGCAGGTTGGTGTTAGACTGCGGACCCCACGGAGGTCTCACCGCAGGCACAGGGTCTCCCGCGAACCCTCAGGGGCCCAGGTGTGATGTGAAGGGCTCCGCCCTAAAAGGCAGGTCCTTCTTCTCTCTGGGGCTGCGGGGATGGGGAGCTCTGTCCCCGGCCCGCGGTGGCGTTCCCTGTGCTCCACTGGAGCCCAGCCGGAGAGGCGCGGCCGCGCGGCCCGGGGCGCGCAGAGGGACACGCGGGGGCGCCGGGCGGGGGCTCCCGCGGCGCGGCGGCCGCCAGGTGGCACCACGGGCCCGGGGCCTGGGCGCGCGGCGGCGGCGGGGCGGGGCAGGAAGGGGTTAAGGCGCTGGCGGAGCCGCGGTGGCCGCGGCTCTTCGGGGAAAGCCGGCGCGGGGCGCGCAGGAGGGAGCGGCCGCGGCTGCGGGGCGGCCAATCGGGCGGCAGGCCCGGCGCGCGCGGAGCCAGCGCCATGGAGGGAGGCGCGGCGCCCGGCCGCCCGTGACGCGCCGCCGCCCGGCCGCTGTCGCCGAGCCCGAGCCCGAGGCGGCCCCGCGGCACGGAGATGAGCAGGTCCGTGGCGCTGCTGCTCTGTCTGCTGGGCTGCCACGTCTGGAAGGCGGTGACCAAGACGCTGCGGGAGCCCGGCGCCGGAGCGCAAGGTCGGTGGGCGGCGGCGGCGGGGCCGGGGGCTTTGTGTCGCGCCGGGCCTGGCGCAGGGGCGGCGGCGGGAGGGTTCCGGCCGCATTGTGGCGGCGACGCGGGCGGAGCCGCAGGGCCTGCACCCCGCGCCGCGCTCCCGAGGGGGCGGCGCCGCCGGCCAGATGCTACTGGGGGCCCGGGCCGGGGCGGGTGGCACCGGCTGCTGTGGCCGCCGCGGCCGGTGGCCCGTCTGGATGCGCCCGAAGGTCCTTTCCTTTACGCCGTGCCACGGACGCGCGGCGCCGTCTCCTTCTCCCCGCTCCGGGCTCGGGTCCTCGCAGCCGCCGAGCTGCGCCTGGCCCTTTTGTTGTGTGGGGACCCGGCTGCCTCCGCCCCGGGTGCCTCCCGCGTCCCGGGACCCCGAGGTCTGCGGCCGCTGCCCGCTGCCAGCCTGCTGCAGTTTGGGAAAGTTTCGGGGTCTTCCCCCTTTCCCTACCCGACGTTTTTTCCAGACCTTAAGGGATTAGCTCAGCGGCCCAGGAACGTTCCCCAGGACGAGAGAAAAGACGTGGACCTGGGAGGCCCTAGTCACTTACGAAAAAATAAAATAAATAAAAATTTAAAAAATCATTCCCAGGTCTGTTTGTTGCCAGCTCGCTGCCTTTGTCCAATCTTTGGCCTCTGTAAATCTGTTTTTCAGTCCTGAGAGTAACGTGGTCGCCTCTGGGAAGGGCCACGAGCGTGTCTTTTGTTTTTAAAATCAGAATTTGTTTGGGGGGAAGCCCTAAGTCTCCTCCACACGCTTTTGCGGGGGCACAATCCAGGGCTTCCCTGTTGCTGGCGTTTTCAAAAGGGCGACTGAGGGCCGGGAACGAGCATGTGTACCCAGCGGGCACCCTCGCCTGGGCTCCCAGGGGCGGCTCGGGTCTCTGGAGGGGGAGTTCCCCGCAGAGTCTGCAGACTCCTTGCAGGAGACCTCTCCTTGCCCGAGGTGTGTGTTCTGCAGAGTTGACCCCGCAGACTGAATGAAGGAGGAGAGCTCCATCCCTGCGTCCTCTTGCCAGGAACCTGCTGTACCCCCCTTTCGTGGGTGCCTGGGAGCAGAGAAGCGGTGATTCCCACCACGATGATGTGACAGGAAGGAGAGGCTCTGCCACCCATCTATTGGGTTTAGTTAGTTGCCTGCATGTTAAGTTAAAGGTTTTCCTGTCCATGGCTTGCTGTACCGTTGGCTGGCATCTCTTACATGCGCTGCTTCTTCCAAAGCTGTGGTAGAAGATGACCATTATGAATTGTGTCTACATTTTAGTCATGGACGTCATGGAATGGGGGACATAAACAAGATACAGAAAGACCCATATGTCTTCTCTTCGTGTAGGAGACGAATGTTTGGGACATTAGATCATCACTGTTGAATTGTAGCTTCTTTCATTAATCCCCCAGTGCTGGCCCAATTCGCTCTTTTAAAGAATATGATATTTGCACTTCAAGCAGACATTAATTCCAAGGAGCCCGTTGAAGTTTTTGTTTTGCATTTGTAATAGCGATCTATGGAAATATTTGGTTCATACTCTTGTAGACTAGCAGAAGATATGGCTTCAGTTAACAATTGAAAAAGTCAGGAAAAACCTGATAGATTTAGGCCCAAGATCCCATTTGGGGATCTTACTGCTAAAAACCAGACTCAGAAGTGGAGTGGAAATGTTCTGTGAAGTGGGGGAGAAACGGACAGCCTGAGAAATGCGTGACTTGTCAGGGCATTTATGCCATGGCCAGGAGTATCTTAGTAGATGGTTTGGCTGTAGAAGATCTGGTGTCTTGGACTCTTCTCCCGTTGGGTTACTTCCTTTATTCCTTATTTGCTCTACACCGGCTTTCTAAAGCACTGAGCCCAGGAGCTCTGTCAGGAGTCAGGGGTCTCACCAGCCAGCATCTGGATTTTGAGTTAGTAGCATTTTTGAAAGAATGGACAATTTCTTCTTTGACATTAGAAGGCCGCTTTCAATCCACTGAGTACTTCCAACCATCTTGACATTTTCAACTGGTGTTTCCATGGCACACTGGTGTGAGGTGACAGGACCTTTGGTGTGCCGTGAACAGGTTTAAAGATCATTAATTATTTTCAAAGGAAGTTCAAAGCACAGTAAGTGTATTCTTTTTTTTTAATCAACATAATTTAAGTGTGCTGGGGAAGTTTCACTATAGGTTTAAGGGTGCTGTAAGATAAAAAAGGTTGAAAAACCTTGCTCTTAACGTTTATTTATCACTTGCTGCTATCTTACAGGGTTTTTTTTTTTTTTGCTTGTTTTTGAGACAGTCTTACTCTGTCATCCCAGGTAGAGTGCACTGGTGTTATCATAGCTCACAGCAACCTCAAACTCCTGACCTCAAGCCATCCTCCCACCTCAGCCTCCCACCCAGATTGCTAGCATTACAGGCTTGAGCCACCCTGCCAGTCTTACAGTTTTTAAATGTACGTATTCTCTTCCTTCCTGAATCTTGTACACATGAAGGCAAATGCTCCGTCTGATTTCACTTCGTCCTTCCCACAGTAGGTTGTAGACTATTTGGCAGATACTCAGGGCCGTGCTAAGTGGGTTAGCATTGAGGACAGCTAATAAACAGAACATAATACAACTCTGTGGTCATGATCTTTGGCATGCATTTTAAGAAGTTCAGTGTTTACCCTCTCTGAAACCTAATTTGTAAGAGTGTTCCCTTTATGGTAGAAAGTGTTACTCGAATTATATACTTTGGATAAGCAGTTGTGTACCAACAGGCTTTGTAAATTACCTCGGTCAAGCTATTTAGAGGCCTCTAACATAAGGAAATGATATACTATAGTATTCTAACTAGATTCCTGGGGCTAAATGACACCTTTTTAATTAAATGAATCTCTATTATGTCATCTGAGGACACTAACATCTGCACAATTTCTTACCATCACTTTACTATTTATATGTTGAGACTAAAATTTATGGTTTGACCTCGGACTTTTACTCTACCAGCAAAGCAATTTCTAATGCAGTTGTTAGTGGGCCACAGTGGAGGAGGCTTAGCTTTGCCAATCAGGGATTTAAACTAGTTCTAGAATGTGATGGGGTGTTTTTGAGTCACTCTGAGGCACTTATAGTGTCTAATGGGGGAAGGGTTACAGAAACTGTTACTGAAAAGTATTGATCAGTTTTTACTGTCTGCGCCTCTTTTTTACAAAACTGCATTGAGAATGGCTTGATAAAGGGGGCTCTTTCTTGACAGGCAGAAAACTTTGAAGATGTTCTCTAAGGCAGGGCTTTCAACCAGTGTGCTGTGGCACTGGTGTGCTGAGAGGTCTTAGGTATGCCTTGAACATTTTTGAAAAGCATTCATTAAATTAGTTTAGAAGAAGTTCAAAGCACAGGAAGTGTATTCCTTTTTTTTGTTTGTTTTTTCCTCTTTTTATTTTTCGATCAACATAATGTAGGTGTGCTGTAGAAGCTTAACTACAGGTTCAAGTGTGCCGTGAGATAAAAAAGGTTGGAAAACACCGCTCTAAAGGGTGCGTTTCTGAAGCCCAGCACTCTTCTGTGCCAAAGAAAGGTCAGAGCTAAGGAAGGACTTTCTGCTCAGCTTCCTGTTGTATAATCCAGTCTCTATTTCGTTGTCAGCTATCTTTCAGTGCGGTGACTTGTCACGACACGCTAACTTTTTATCCATCTTGGAAAAGCCACCATCTGTCGTCATGTTTGAGGTGAATAATCGGTTTCATCTCTTCTCTCCAAGAGGTCTGTTCTTTGCCAAACTCAAAGTTGAGTTATTAGAACACTGTGATCAGCTGAGGGACATTGGAGAGATGTAAGAGGATCATCCAACAAGCATGACTGATGTGGGACATTATATTAAAAACGTAACATCTAAATAAAACTCAGGGGCTCACGTTCTGGGAAGCTATAGGAGCTGCACTCTCAGAGCTGGGTGTCCCTGGCAGCCAGGATGAGAACATGATGTGGTACAGGTGCCTACAGCATCGCAGGAAAAAGTCTTTGAAATCACTTTATGAATTATTTTTGTATCTTATTTGCACTTATCTTATAATCCCTCCTAACTTACAGGTTATTAGTTTAAAATTCTAACCAAAAGAAGGAAAATATTGCTTTGATTTCTAAACTAATAGCTTGGCATGAAAGTACTTCCTCACTTTTGATCAGTTCATTTTGGAAAAGATACTGGCATCTCAGTAAATCTAATTATATATTCTTTTTTTTTTTTTGAGACAGAGTCTCTCTCTATCTCCCTAAGTAGAGCACCATGGCATCACAGTTCACAGCAACCTCAAACTCTTGGGCTTAAGCGATTCTCTTGCCTCAGCCTCCCAAGTAGCTGAGATTACAGGCGCCCACCATAATGCCTAGCTATTTCTTTTTGTTATTGTTGTAGTTGTCATTGTTGTTTAGCAGACCTGGGCCAAGTTTGAACCCGCCCGCCTCGGTGTATGTGGCCGGCGCCCTAACCACAGAGCTATAGGTGCTGAGCCCTAATAGTATATTTTTATTATTGCTGGTCAATACAAATTTAGGCATTTTAATATTAATTTACTCCTTTTATAACTACTGCTTACTAAAAAAGCACATGGAAATAAGTTGGATAGACAACAGACACGTATACTATGTTTAATACATATTAAGGGGAAGTTGGATAAAGCGTATTTCAGAGATTTAGATGGACACGCTTGTCCTGTGATGACAGATACCGTGTGTCCTTTTTGTGAAACACATTTAATGGAAATAATAATGCCTATCAGTAGGTGCTGTTAGAGTTGAGTCCAGTTACAAAGAAATGCAGTCAACAAATCATCTTTGCTCAGCTTCACCAAATGTAAGTTTGGGACTCTCAGAGACAGCAGTTTCAGTTAAGTGATTCAGTTCTAGCAAACGCATAACTAAATGTATTTCAAAGGTATTTCTGAAGTGGAGCTTCAGTACTCTAGACCGATGAATTATAGGATATACCTTTTTTTTTTTTTTTTTTTGAGATGGAGCCTCAAGCTATCCCCCTGGGTAGAGTGCCATGGCATCACAGCTCATAGCAACCTCCAACTCCTGGGCTCAAGCGAGTCTCCTGCCTCCGCCTCCCAAGTAGCTGGGACCATAG
>CAUYQV010065791.1:0-14761 GCA_963574575.1 Galagoides demidoff | reverse complement strand
GCCTTTGCCTCCCAAGTACCTGGGACCACAGGTGCCTGCCACAACATCCGGCTATTTTTGGGTTGCAGCCGTTATAGTTGTTTGGTGGGCCCGGGCTGGATTCGAACTCACCACCTTAGGTGTTTGTGGCTGTGGCTGGTGCCTTAGCCGCTTGAGCCACAGGTGCCGAGCCAATCGGGACTTTTTTAAAACGCCGCGGAACGCAGGACAAATTGTTAAAAAGCAAAAACGTCTGGTCACTCTACTTTAGCCCCAGTTTCTGGAGTCCCACGAGCCCAGACTTGGTGGTGGTAGCTCTGTCCACAGACTGGTGAAAGACCAGCTTCTCTGACTGATTTCGTTTTTGAAGATGTCCCATAGGGACCTGGGGTAGTCATGGGGGCAGTCTGAGCCGTGAGCTGTGAGTCAGGCACTATGCTGAGGGCTTGACATACGCGATTTCCTTCCTTCCTCACACCTCGGAAGGGAGCGGTGCCCCTCTTTGACAAAGGAGAAGAATGTGTTTTAGAGAAGCAAGGTGACTTGTATGAGGTCACAGGGCCGGTAGCTCAGCCCTAAATCTGACAGGTTGTTGCATCCGTGCTTTCTCCTTCCTACGTGGTTGGCCCCCTGCTCTCCCCAGACAGTGACCCTGAACTTCTTCTGGTGCATTTAGGCCCATTTTCTCCTGCTCTGAGTGCAAACAGGCGTCCTCTGCGGAAAAACCTATAATGTGGCTGAAGATAGGGTCCGAGACATTTCTTAGCTTTCTCTGCTTAATTAAGCAACTCCAATTCACTCACCTCCAAGGAGGTGAACAAGAGAGGAAAAAGTTCTGAGTTCCGACTGAACGGTGACATCTCTGACCGAGCCTGCAGCAGCCCAGTGACAAATACCTGCTCATATTTACTCTAGAAGAATGGGTATGATGGCTGCTGTCCTCGTGAGACAAGATTTAGGAAACACACAAAAAGCACAGGTTCCTCCGAGAAAGACACCCAGATAAGCAGGGGATCTTATGTAGTCTTCATGTTTATTTAATGCACGTGGGGAAAATCATTTCCAGCTACCTGTTTGCCTCTTTGCACCCTCTCCCCAATTTTCAGGTACCTTACCCTTCTGAGAGCGGCAGCCTCTCTGACCAGCCTCCGTGGTGTTTCTCCGAGTCTGATTTCACAGAGCAGGGCCTTGCAACAACGATCACATAATTTAAGCCCAAGCCCCCAAAGATGTGAATCGCATTATTACCTACCTGCCGTAACCCCGCGACGCATTCCAATTACTAATGTGCTCCTTGTCAGTAACTTACGTAGTAAATGTGCCATCATTTTGGTGGCTTATTGAAAAATCAATCCCTCAACAGAGCTGCTTTGACAGTAGTAAAGCAGCCTCTCCCTCTTTTTAAAGGGGCAACAGGTCTACTTTTCGCCGTCTCCTGGAAACTTTGGTTCCAATTACACAGGCAAGCTGTTGGCTTAGGGAAGTTGCGAGAACTCTGAGGCGGGTTCCAGTTGTAACCCTGCCATCGACCATGTACGCTCAGGTGGGTTCTGTCTGGGCTTCAGGGTTTCCAATTGTAAAATGGGATCATTCCTTCTTCGCTGGATTATAGAAAGTGCCCGGTGCACGGGAGCTGCTCCGTGCGAGCCATTTCCCTTCCCCTGTGCAAAATAGCCACAAAGTTTGTCTTCCAGGCTGAGACCACAGGACATTCCACCCAGGTCACGGGCACTGGCCTAGTTGACTAGAATGCCACAGCATCATGCTCTACTCTGTGCCTTGCTGGGTCACTGGCACTCTGTCCAACTAAGTGGAATGAATCAGGTGCCCAGGTGCACAGACTCCCAAGGGAGGGGCTGTACGTGTGTTGGGGGTCGGTGATGGGCAGAGCTGGGGGATGATGTTGACAAAAACCACAAAAGGCAGCAATTTAACCTACACAGGAGGTGCAAGATCATTTAGAAACTCTCCTATCAGCAAGATAATTCTACCCAGAACAATATGCAACAGATAAAAATAACTTTGGTGTCTCAGGGAGACAGATATTAAGGAGAATAGTTATAGAGGGGAACAGGCTCTATTCTTAAATTCATAATCAATTTAGCAGGTTGGAAACGGGCTGTTAACAGCCCCGGTAAATTCTCCAGCTATGTTTTCAAGACTCTCAGGGCCAGACTCAAAACAACAGTCTCCGCCTCCAACCCACTAGCAGCACTCTGGGTCTGCTTGGTGTTCCCGGAATAATTGCTCCTGGGTGTTCCTCTGGCCCGGCCTCCATGCCAGGTGAGTTACAGCCCACCGAACCATTTAGCGTGGCTATTTCTGAAAGTCAACTTCCTGAGAACACTGGCTGGACCTTAACAAGCTCAGAAAGGCCAAGTGACTGGGAACTAACGCCTCGGCCACTCTGAACTGGGCCTCAAATTTTCTGAGAGATATTTTCCTTCCCTTTAGGAACTAAGAGAGGGGCTATGGTTGGGTTGTGGCTTGTCCTCACCAAAACTCAGGTTGACATTTGATCCCCAGGGGGAGGCCTAGTGGGAGGTGTGTGGGTCTGGGGGTGAACCCCTCATGAATGGCTTGGTTGTAAGGGTAATTAGCAATGCTAAAAGCACAGCGTGATGGCAGCCTCTCCCAGATCTTGTCGACCTAAGAATATCTCTACCCCGGAGAAAAACAACTGGTTCCTGGTTCCGTATTCTATTATAATTTACCCATAAACAAACCATTTGCATACAACCTTACAGGTAGCCCCTTCCACTCCCCTATATATCGCCCCATGAATAAAGGAAGTTGGCTCCAACTTTGCTGACTCTTTTGAACTACACTTCGTCTCTTGTCTTTCTTTACTTTCTAGGCGCGACCTCCAAGTCTGAACTGTGTGCGTGTTCTTTCATTCTCTTTCTAAAGCTACTATAGCTCTCTTCTCCCTTCACATACCGAACACGCACGGTGCCGCCCTCTCCGCCGGACAGGGAAAGGCGACACTTCAGGATGTCAGCCTAAGGAAAGGTTTTATGAAAAAACCTTCAGTCACAATCGCAAAAACAACAAAAAAATCAACAAATGCAACTTAATTAAACTGAAAATGTTGGGTACAAATAAAGACACAAAAATCAAAGCAAATAGACAACCTTCAGAATGAGAAAAGATATGTGCATGCTATGTATCTGACACAGGTTTGACAACTAGGATCTATAGAGAACTCAGGTTAATCAACAAAAAAAGGAACACACAATCCCATTTATCACTAGGCAAGAGACATAAACAGAACTTTCTCTGAAGACAGACTAATGGCTAACAAACATTTGAAGAAAATGGTCACCATACAGATTTTCTTTTTAGGGTGTTTGAAAATGTTTTAGAATTAAATCATGGTAGTAGCTGTATAGCCATGTTAATATACTACTAAAACCTGACTTGTAGGCTTTAAATGAATAATTTTATAATATGGAAACTAAATCTCGATAAAGCACTTCTCAAAAACAGATAACATGAAGTCTTGAAACGTATACACTTACTGGCATACTTTTATCTTAGTATATTCCCTACACACCCCAGAAAAACTTTGACTTTATCTAATTTCTCCCATAAGACAGCTAAAATGTTTTTCTTCATCTTCTGAAGAAAATGACTGTGTTTAAATTTGAAGAGGAAAAAAATTAAATCAAAGATTAGCTTTCAGAAACAAGCTTAAATGTCTTTTTTAATAGGTTCTGTGTTGATGTTGGTTTTTTCTTATTACAAAAGTAGCACATACTCGCTGCATGAAATGTGGAAAAGACATAAAAGCCCAAAGAGAAGAAAGTAAGGATTATCTGTCATCCTACCACCCAGAGTTAATCATTGTTAGCATTTAAGTGTATTTTTTCTGGCATTTTAATAAACTTTTGTTTATAAAATTGGAATCATAGCCTGTATACATAGCTTCATATCTTACTTTCTTATTTTAATATTATGATATCATGGGGGGGGTGGAGCAAGATGGCCAACTAAAGACAGCTTCTTTGTAACCATAAGTGGTGAGATTAGGGACAAAAGATTCCAGTCATCTCTGTCTGTGGGCTCTGCCCAGAAACATCCCTTCAGGGGAACAGTGTGGGGAAGTGGGAAACTTTGGGACCCCAAGAGGAGAACGGAAGCAGTGGAGAAACAGCTCAAAGGCAAGTACTTGCATGTCCAGTAGAGGCTGACGACTTCAGTGGTGACAGTCTACAGACAGAGAAGGCCCGCCCTGCAGGTATTTTTTTTTTTAATTTGGAACTGGGCACTTGGTTGAGTTATCTTGGGAGGCCTTGGGCAAAAGAGCTAGTGATTTTGAACAGTGCCCAGGGGACAGGACTGAGCCACCAAGCAGAGGGGAGCTTTCATTGCTCTGCTTCAGACTGGGCACAGACATTGTGGGAAAGCTGCTTGCAGGCTAAGCCCTCAGGATTCTGGTATGCTTGATAAGCACGGCAGCCACTTCTGCGGAGATTTGAGCAACACATGATTTCCTGGAAAAGCCACTGTGTAGCCAAGGGACATGGTTTGGAAAGATTGAGGTGTCTCTAAAGTGGGCTAAGGAGATCTTCAAGCTCCCAACTCTGCAGGGATTGAGGGCAAAGAAGTCAGGAAAACGGGATGAAGTCACCACCATAAGACAGAGGCTTCCAGTCTTCCTCTTATATAACCATATCAGTGTTGTGATTAGCGTCTTTACACCAGATCACGTGTTGCCCAGGCAATATACAGGAAGATATATATATTTGTGTGTGTATATATATCATTGGTTCTCAACCTTCCTAATGCCATGACCCTTTAATACAGTTCCTCATGTTGTGATGACCCCCCAACCATAAAATTATTTTTGTTGCTACTTCATAACTGTAATTTTGCTACTGTTATGAATCATAATGTAAATATCTGATATGCAGGATGTATTTAGGTGACCCCTGTGAAAAGGTCGTTCAACCTCCAAAGGGGTCATGACCCACAGGTTAAGAACCACTACCCTAGAATAATCTTAAACCCCAATTTCATTCCCTTCCTACTTTGATAAGACCTTTTCCTCCTAATCCTTGATTTAAGAAGAAATGCTATTTTTCAGCATCAGAATTCATATATTCATTCATTCTATTAATCACCCTTTCATTAATTCAATAACTACTTACTGAGTGCATATTGTGGATCAACAACTGTTCTAGTCCCTTGAAGTTCCATGCTAAGCAAAACAGAATCTCTGGTATTACAGAGCTTACATTCTAGTGAAGGGCTTAAGTAACACACCAGCAAACTAGTAAATAAGATCATATCCCATAGTGACAAGTGCTATGAAGGAAACCAAATAGGGTAAAAGGGCAGTGACCAGGCAGAAAGCTTCATACTGAAACTTAAAGTCAAGCCAACCTGTAGGCATTGAAAGGAGGCAAAGAGTCTGAGACAGGGAGACCAGTAGGTTGGAAGGAAAACCAGAGGTGTGTGCTTCTATAAGCTCAAGTGTGTGCTTCTATAAGCTCTGTGAAGAAGTAGACTCAAGTAAGTGGGATGATCAGAAAAGTCACATTATTGTAAGACAATTAAGTAACCAAGGAAAAAGTTTTGTGCACATCAACAGTAGTTTCCCCAATCTTCCTTGTCT
Organism: Galagoides demidoff; assembly: GCA_963574575.1. NCBI lineage: Eukaryota > Metazoa > Chordata > Mammalia > Primates > Galagidae > Galagoides > Galagoides demidoff. The sequence continues at coordinate 9,162 of CAUYQV010065791.1, read as the reverse complement.
ACATGGCCTCCAAACATTCTTTTGAAAACCCCTCCAAGTAGATGACAAAAGAACTTTCTACTATGGAGTCAGTAATATCAAGGGCTCTTCTTAACCTCTGCTGTACAGAACATGCCTCTGACAGGAATTTAGCATTGCCAACCCTGGGCTGCTGGCCAGCACTACAGGGAGTAGGTTCTGTGTGCCCCACCCTCTACCCCAAATCAAAAGCTCTGCCTGGGTTGAGGAGCCCAATTCCCTCTTCCAACCTGAGGGACAACCAGATTTCTTCATTTCAATCTCTTTTACAGTAAAGTTAAAAAAAAAATAGAAAAAGTATTGGGAAATTCCAGGACTGTTCCTAAGGATTGCCTTTTAATGTCTTGGACTCTGTCCAGAAATAACAGAAAACTGGAATTTACCCAAAGCCCAACAAAACAAGGATGTTTAGAGAAGAAACAGCAGGCCCAGACAGTCAACAGACATCAGAAGGGATGACTCCCTCTTGATGAGTATGGGGGGGGAAGAATGACTTTTCTAGACAATCCATAAAATTGTTTAGTCACAAAAGCATAGTATTCCCAAGAGTGGTCTTTAGAAAGTAAGTTTAAAGTGTACCCTGTTGGATTATTCTGCCTCAATCTATTCTACTTAGTTGCTTTTACTTGCCTCAAAACAGTCATTTCAAAATCTACTGACTGATTCTGGAAGATGAAAGCCTACTTAAGGATGGTAATAATAGATGTTGTAACAAATAAAACACAAAGCTTCAGTGTTTTAGCATGATAAAAATGTTCACACAGATAAACAGTCCAATGTAGGTGGAGGGTAGATAGTGAATAGTAGGTAATGAATGGTTGTCATATGGTGATTCAAGAACCCAAGATTCCCCCATTTGTAGCTTCATCATCCCCTAGGATCACAGAATGCACCTTTGTTCAGCCTGCAAATGGGAAAGGAGCATAGTAATCCCACCTTATCCTGGGGGGATATATTCCAAGACTCCGATGGATGCCTAAAATCATGGACAGTACCAATCTCTATATATGCTATGTCGTTTCCCACAAATGCATACCTATAAAGTTTAATTTGTCAATTAGGCACAGTGAGAAATGAACAACAATAACTAATAAAAAATTGAGCAATTATAACAATATGCCAACATCACTACTCTTGTGCTTTGGGGACATTATGAAGTAGAGTAAGAGTACCTTGAACACAAGCATGGTGATATGAAACAGTTGAAATAATAACCAAGATGGCTCCTAAGTGGCTAATGGGCAGGTGGTGTAGACAGCATGGACACACTGGACAAAGGGATGATTCATAACCCAGGTGGGACAAAGTGGAACAGCACCAGCTCCTATCACGCTACTCAGAAAAATGCACAATTTGAAACTTGTAAATTGTTTATTTCTGGAAGTTTTCACTGATTGTTTTCGAACCTTGGTGGAGCACAGGTAATTGAAACCAAGGAAAGAAAGACCACAGATTAAAAGGGGACTACTATGCAGAGAAACCTCACTCAGTTCCTTAAACCTTCAGCCTACAAATGACACAATTCACTTTTGCTCACATTCCATTAATAAGGACCAGTCATTTGACCATATCTGGCTATAAGGAGCTTTCAGGAATATAGTTTCTTGCCATGAATCTACCTCCCAACTATCATTCCAATCCATGAAAAGGGAACATGGATTTTGATGAAAAGGTATCTGTCTCTGCCCTTAACCCATTGCAGGGATAAACTAAGCCCTGTCAGTCAAAATAACATTCAAGGTCAATTTGTTCAGTTGGTTGAGTTCAGCCTTTGAAATCATTGCAACAGTAAATTGAAAACCAATTCAAGTGTACTTCCTCTTCTATGGACTTGTGTCTCCATTTGTTACCATGCCTAGCAGTGCCTTTATACTCTCTAGGATCACTACATTGCTGTAACTGAGAGAGACAGAGAGTTGTGGCTTCCCTTTCTCTTCAAATTGGACCCAATGACCCAGCCACCACCCTTAGATGAAACCAGAAAAATAAACATCCCTTGTGTGCTGATGACATAGTCTTATTGTCCTAAAAGGCCCTTAACTGATTCTGAAGGAACATTATAATGCTGAATTTTATTATAACTTTCCTATGTTTAGGTACACAAATACTCATCACTGTGTAACTGTTGCCTACAGTATTCAGTATAGTAACTTGCTGCACAGCTTTGTAACCTAGGAGCAGAAGGCTATGCCTACATGTGTTGTAGGCTATACCATCTGTTTGTGTAAATGCTCTATGATATTTGCAAAATGACAAAATTGCCTAACAACTAATTTCTCAGAAAGTATCCCTGTTGTTACGTGACACATGACTATAGTTTGGTTACCTACAAAACATTTAGAAACTAGCTTGCCTTAAAGAGTTCCCTATGAAATTATGCTGTTAAAATTAAATATGTTATGGTTGTTTTATTGAGCAATTTTATGACCATGGCAGAGTTTGATCCCTCTGAGTGAAATGTTCAAAGTAGAAACTAACCAAGACAGGCTCTGTTGCAGAGAAACTGGGCTTTCATCACCCATTTGTTTGTGTGTCATCTTGAACTCAGAGTTGTTTTCTGAGAAAACATAAAACCTGGTCTGTCTTGTAGGTTCTTTAATCCTGCAACTATAATGCAAGCCTGTTTGAATACTCAATGTTCCTTAGTGGAGGTTCTCACCTTCCTGAGTGCTCCTGATGCCCAAATATGGTCAAATGCCCAGCTTGGCTGACCCCTAAAACATATGGGTTTGCATTTCACTTACAGCGAGGATGATGATAATGATGATGATGATACCAACGTTGGCAGTTTACTATGCTCAAGCTCCAAGCAAAGTTCTAAGTGCTTTTTATGCACTACCTCATATAATCCCTACCACACTTCTATGTAACAGGTGGTATTTCCATCCCACTTTACAAATGAGGACACTGGGACACATGGAAAATAATTAATTGCCTACTGCATGTGTGAAGGTAACCTGCCCATAGGTCTACTGTTCTCCTGAGACCCACTATTGTGAACCTTGTAGAATTTATTTCAATGGTCGTATTTTGTCATTAAGCCCTTGCCTTCCTTTGAAAGACCTTTTAAGAAACAGTTTTGATGAACTTATTGGCTCATTGTTAGGGTATAGTTTGCTCATGATAGCATCCAACAAGTTCTATACAAGAAACCACCAGAAAAATTCCTGCTAAAGGAGAGATTACTGTGCTTCTCCTTAGAAATTATTTTTGGTTTTACTATATAGACATTGTGAATTAAGATCATGTTTCTCTCTTGGGATGTTTAGAAAATTCAAAACTCAGCCAGGTGTGGTGGCTCACACTCGTAATCCTAGCACTCTGAGAGGCAGAGGAGGGTGGATTGCTTGAGCTCAGGAGTTCAAGGTCAACCTGAGAAAAAGTGAGATCCCATCTCAAGAAATAGCTAGATGTTGTGACAGATGCCTGTAGTCCCCCCTCCGGAGGCTGAGGCAGGAGGATGACTTGAATCCAAAAGTTGTTTGAGGTTGCTGTGAGCTATGACTCCATAGCACTCTACCCAGGGTGACAAAGTGAGACTGTGTCTTAAAAAAAAAAAAAAAACAGAAAATTCAAAACTCTATTTGTGTTCTACCTCCAGCATACATGTGGGACACTAGATCACATCTTTATCTTGCCCTTAGTTTTTCTTTGCCTTGTTTCTTCACTAGTTATCTCATTTTTCTATACACATATGTACATATAATATGTGTATGCACATATATGGACACACAGAGGGTGCCAAGAAATGTACACACATTTTAAGAAAGGAAAAAATCTGTATTAAAATTGTACTACTCAATACACACGAATAACAAAAGATGAACACAAGTCACGTTGAGCACCTCCTGTAATTATGAAGTCAAATGTGACTTGAGTATTACAAATTCAATGTAGGCTTTTCCTTTCTGAAAATGTGTGTACATTTCTCGGCACCCTGTACGAGTGTATATTTCTGAAAGCCACCCGTAATCCCTGAAGGGGGGCCAGGAGTGCCGTCTCAGGAGTTGGAATGACTGGGTTGGAATCTGGCCCCCAGCTCTTATAACTGTTTTATCTTCAGTAAGTTAACATGTCAAAGCACAGCTGGCTTCCTTTTCTAGAAGAATGCAGTGCTGGAAGGGGCGGGGGAAGTAGGCAGCCATGAATGAGAAAATATACAGGAAGTACTGAACACAGCATCTAGTATGTGGCCCATGTTCAGCAAGTGTTGGTGATGGTGACTACATGGATGATAATGATGATGGTCATGATGATGGTGACAGTGGAAGAAGGAAATGAGTAGCATAGATCAGTGCTAAGGAATGAAACCCTGCGACTGTACCCACCAGCAGTCACCTGGGCCTTCTGCACCTGGGCACACACAGGTCCACAAAAAATATATGCACTTGCACAGGTCTGTGTACACACAATCTAGCATCCCACTGGCATGCACACTCATCTACTGCAAAGGTTTTCAGGGTATGAACAGACTCCTGGGTGTGTGGACCCTGGGACAGAGACAGCTACTAAGCTTCAGAACCCAATGAACATTAAACTCAACCATTCAACTCACTTGAAAGTCCCTTTGCTGCCTTTGTCAGTGTGTGCATGTCTTTAATTTCCCCTAATCATAATTAGTATGTACAGGCCCCTGGCCTGGTGCTCAGGTGATCATATTGGTTTTTAAATCTGCTGATCCCGGCTCGGTGCCTGTGGCTCAAGTGGCTAAGGTGCCAGCCACATACACCCAAGGTGGCAGGTTCGAATCCAACCCAGGCCCGCCAAACAACAATGATGGCTGAAACCCAAAAATAGCCAGGCGTTGTGGCGGGTGCCTGTGCTCCCAGCTACTTGGGAGGCAGAGGCAGGAGACTCTCTTGAGCCCAGGAGTTGGAGGTTGCTGTGAGCTGTGATGCCACAGCACTCTAACCAGGGGGATAGCTTGAGGCTCTGTCTCAAAAAAAAAAAAATATCTGCTGACCCTTAGTTTTCCCAGCAGCAGCTCCTTCCACTTGGTGCTCACTGTGGGCTATTAGGAGGGAAGCCTTAAGCCCAAGCTGCGTATAAACAAGCCAAGTTATGGTTAGCCCTTTACCTCCAGCGAGATGCTGCTTCTCTGATAGAAACAGCTCCCTTGCAAACCATCAGTTTCAGTCCACAACCCTAGCCAAATCCCCATGCAGAGGGGATGGAAGCTGATGCAGGGCTAAGTGATTTATAATTATGAACACAGAGGCACGTTGAGAACAGCAAAGAGGCACAAGTTTCATCTCTCAATTCCCCTTCCTGCTTTGAACCCTCTGCTTCTCAGCAGGCCTGAGTTTTTTCCCTTTCAGCTCCCCAGGGAGCTTTCTTGCTCCCTGGCTGGGACATTCAGAGAGCACCAGTGTGAAAGGGGGGACCTGATCATTAAGACAAAGCTCCAAAGAGAATAGAGTTGTGTTTGTACAATGGCTGTGCATGCCGGCATTGGAAGGCAAGCAGCAATTTCCTCCAAAAGCAGCCACAGGGCTCTCTGAAGGTCTTTTTCATGGTCTCCATGGCTACCTGAGATTTTTTTTTTCCTCTCCAACAGAGCACCAGAAGCTCTGTCTCTTTTTATCACTCTTGACTACTGCCCAAGGGAGGAAGGAAGCATTTCCTTGGGGTCCTGCTCTCTAGTTACCAGGTGGTGTGTTCTAACTCACAGTAGAGGTCTTACTACAGCCTGCTGGCGCCTGCAGGCAGCTTTAGGGACAGAAAGCAGAGATGGCTGCAGAGATGGCTGGCCAGGGCCAGGACCATTTTCCCACCCAGTACTGGGATGGCCAGCTCCAGGGCTAGAAGCAGCCCCGGAGCCAACAAAGCAGAAAAGCTCACAGAAATAAGTTGCCCCCAGAATGCATGTAGCTAATTTCTCTCTGGTAGTAAGGGAGATTTCAGAAAATAAAGCAGAGGAGCTTAAAAAAAAATCATTATATAAAACTTATTATGACATAAGGACTGTTCTAAGTGCTTTGTACACATCAACTCGTTAAAAGTCACAATAAATCTTTGAGAAGTAGGTGTTATGCTCTCTATGTCACAGATATGAAAATGTAGATGCCGGGAGTCTCCTACCTTGCCCAAGGTCACTAGCTGGTCTGTAAAGAGTGGGGATTCTAACAGAGGCAGTTGGGCCCCAGCCTTGGGGCTAGGATCACTCCTGCTGGGGGTTAGGCCTCCTGTCCTAGCACTGGGGACAAGGTGGGTGTCACACTGCTGCCTCAGAGACCTGAGGGCAGGAGGGAATCTGGACAGGTGGTAATGGGGCTTGTGGAAGAAAGACTCCTGGGCCACCATGGCACAAAATGGGGGGTGGGGAAGACGGAGCAGGAGGCTGCAAGTGGTCTGGTAATGAGACAGACATAGGAGTATACCTTGCAGGCTATCTCTATTCCACAGGACAGAAAGAGAGCGCCAGCCTGGAATGTGGCGTCTGGTTTACAGTCCAGCCATATCCCTGGAGCACTGTGTGATGGCTGTGGATAAGCCACTTACAGCTCCAGGTCCTTGGCTTTCATAAAGTAAGAAGCAAAGAGTGAAGATGAGAGTGACGGCCTTTATCTGCCAATTTGTGTCCAGCCTTGAAGATCAATGAGCTTCAGAGATAGGAAGGGATAAGGTCAGGAAAGACAATGCCAGCCCACATCAGGCAGGGCTGGGACAGGGAGGGTAGGGATGCTACCAGCTGCACCTGAACAATATTTTAAATCAGTAGTTCTCAACCTGTGGGTCACAACCTCTTTGGGAGTCTCCTGAATGTCAGATATTTACATTACGATTCATAATAGTAGCAAAATTACAGTTATGAAGTAGCAACGAAAATAATTTTATGGTTGGGGGTCACCATAACATGAGGAACTGTATTAAAAGATGGTGGCATTAGGAAGGTTGAGAACCACTGTTTTAAATTTATCTAAAATAACTGACAAGAGATTGGTTAACAAGAGCGTAGTCCCCAGAAGAGTAAGAAAATGTCATCATCTCTTAGGCCAGAAGGGGCAAGGAAGGGAGCTGGTACTGGAACCTTCTGAGAGCTCTGATGGTGGCTCCAGCTGGAGGTGACTGGGCCTTAGCTGGAGAAATGCAGTCACTGCCAAAACGGGAGCTGCCTTCTTCCCTCCCTGCCAGTTCTCCCCTGGCCAGACCCAGTAGGAGGTCAGAGGGCAAGGGTGCCTAGTTGACACCATCCTCAGAGGTCAGCCTCAGAGCAGGACATTGCAGAGAAACGATGGATTTGAGAGGCAAATTCAGAAATATCTAGGCACAGGGTTCATCCCACAGCCTTGGGATGTGACAAGAGGTCTTGCTCACCCCACCTCAATTTTAATCTGGTCAGAGCCCCTCTTCTTTCAAAGTGATCGCCTCTGCCCCAGAAGATCCTCCCTGCTCAGGGTTCACCAAGGATGACCACACTGGACCACAGATGACCTTCTTCCTTCCTGCCACTCTCCCCACACCCCATTCTGGCATGCTTTTCTGGGCCTTAGAGAGTAAACAATGGCCAATAATAAGAGAGAGAGAGACAGAGAGGAAAAAAAAGAGAGAGAAAGAAGGACAATTGCCAGTTAAGCCTTGCCCCCATCCATAAAGCATCTATAAGGGCAAAAAATATATATCTACATCAATGATGAAATAATAACAAGGACAAAAATAGTGTCATCTAAAATGCAAATATTTTTAGTGTCTTCCCATCAGAAAGAGAATGCATCTAGAATTTAGAAAGCGCCAAAGAGATGCGCTACTTGCAGTCATGGCCATTACTCCTTTAAGGACTGTGCGCCCGGAGACAGTGGGCTATTGGGTCATTAAATCCTCAGTACCTCCACTGCTGTTGTCCCCCGTAGGATACACATGAGGATACAGAAACTCAGACCACAAAACCGTGCGCTGAGATCAAATCTCAGCATGATCCTGGCTTCCCCTGTGGACAACGATAAACCAGACTTAAAGCATAAGCTTCCTGGTAATTTCACCTCGGCAGCAAACAACCAGAAGTGCATCCCAACTGAAGTTCTCTTTGTAGTCCACTTACTGCTAAGGCAATATGATGACTATCTTTCTTCTACTGTAAGGAGCAACCTAATACCTAAGGCTTTCGATGTCATCTAAGCCAAAAGACAATGAAAATTTGACTGGGGAAGGAGATTAAGTAATTATATTTTTCAAAGTATTCTTCTTGATATTCTGAATTTCCTCCATTGTCCACCCATACACTATTCTTTATTTTCTTGATGAGTATTCATGGATTCATTCTTTCAGATTCTTTCTCAATAGTTTCTAAACCTGGCTGCTTACTAGAATTTTCTGAACATCTTTTTTAACCTGCAGAAGCTGAGCTTCTTCCCAGACCTACTCTGGAATATAGAGTCCAGGTATTTGTGATTTAAAAAACAATCTACCCAGGCAATTCCGAGATGGAGGCAGGCTTCCTACTTCCAGGGTTACGTGTTCTAGAACCTACACTTAGTGTGTTCCAGGCATGCTGTAAATGCTTTGTGCATCTTAACCCATTTAATCCTCACCCTGAGCTGTAAGATGGGTAGTTTTTCCTGACCCTGTCTCACAGATGAGGAAACTTAGGCTCAGAGGGGGCAAGTTAAGTAAAAATACTTCCTGAGGTCACAGAGCTGATGGGTGGCAGGGCTGGGACGTGAGCCAAGGCTGTCATTATCCAAGACCCTGAGTCGCTATCCACTGTGCCAGCAGCTTCTCTCTCACAGATGGAGCACTGACCTCTGTCACCAAGTCGGGGCATCATTGGGGGGGCTTCACACAGGTTACTGTCATCTAATGCTCATATATCTTCACATTTCACCAGGAATGAGCAAAGTCACCCATGCTGACTACCTCCTGGTGTCACCTGTGCATTTATTTATTTATTTATTTATTTAGAGACAGAGTCTCACCTTATTGCCCTCAGTAGAGGACTGTATCATCACAGCTCACAGCAACCTCCAACTCCTGGGCTTAGGCGATTCTCTTGCCTCAGCCTCCTGAGTAGCTGGGACTACAGGTGCCTGCCACAATGCCCAGCTATTTTTTTTGTTGCAGTTTGGTCGGGGCTGGGTTCAAACCCGCCACCCTCAGTATATGGGGCCAGTGCCCTACCAGCTAAGCCACAGGCACCACCCCTCATCT